>NW_010587994.1:235204-265095 GCF_000705375.1 Tinamus guttatus
GTCTCCCCCCTCTCCCCTCCCTTTCTTTCGTTCCTTCTTTCCTTCTCTCTCTCTCCCCCCCTCTCCCTCCCTCTTTCTCTCTCTCTCTCCCTCCCTCTTTCTCTCTCTCCCATGTGCTGTGTTCAGTCTGCAGGGACTGAGATCCTCACTAGCTAGTGGACCTTTCCCAGCTTCTCGGAAAGATTGTTCTTCCAGCTGTAGCTCCAACAGGTGTTGGCACTGCCTTCGCTCGTGGTTGTGGCGTGCATTTAACAGGCGATGGTGCTAATGTGATGGGGAAGACTGGAATAAACAGGCAGTGCTGCTTTCAAGCTGTGCAGGTTTCAGTGAGGGTGTCTGGAAAGAGGTTGGCATGGAAGTTTGGTGGAGAAGGAAAACTCTGTGTGTGGAGCCGTATTAGCCTGGCTTAGGTGTATTGGTCCTGCTGGCCTCTGGAGGCAGATGAGTTTGGAATCCCTCCAATGGGATTGGGATGAGCAAGGATGTGCTGCACCTTTTCCTTCCCAGCCCTCGCCTTGCCAGTGCAGGATCCGGTAATTACAGCCCGTCTGCTGGATGCATCATCCCGCTCAGCAAAGCTGCCCAGCCAGGGAAGAGCAGAGGTGGGTTCCTGCTCACGGCCTTTGCCTGCGAAAGGGAAAATTTAAAACTTGGAAAGAAAAGAGAACAGATTGTGTCTTTTTCACCCTGCTGCAAGCAGAATATAGCGCATGCTAACCAGAGTTTCAAAGAAAGGTTAGTTTACATAGAAATGAAGTTGGGAAAATAGGGAAGGCCACCGTGTGGACTGCAGAAAGTGAGACATTTGTCTATTAAAGTTATTACTTAGCTCCCCAGAGTGCCTCGGGTTGATGTATTTAATGAAGGAAAGTACTCAAAGTGTTGAACGTGCTTTCAGTGTCCTGTAAGGCCCACGCTGTGTTTTGGGGACTTCTCTGTTTTTCCAAATGAGGATTGCAGGTGAGGCCATTTCAGTGTGGACTTTTGAAATCTGAGTCTGCCAGGGGAAGCCTGCTGCCCATCAGCACCACGTTTCCCCCTCCCAAGAAGACAAAATGCCCATTGCAGCATTCCTGGTGTCGCCAGGGTAAAAGGGCAGCCAGCTGGTTCAGGGCTTTGACACCGCTGGACCTACTTAATAGCTTTGCAACTGTATATTCATCCTCAAAACATCTGTCCGTGTTCCCTGGGCTTACAGTGTGCTTTGTTATGAACAAGGACACCGAGAAAAATCAGTTGACACATCAAGGCAAGGAATGAGATTTTTATATACATATATATATATATTTAAGTTGTCATGTGTCCTGGGAATCGTTCATATCTCACAGCTAGCGAAGTTGCCACCTTGCAATGTGCTTCCCTGCCCTCTGGAAGGCTCCGAGTCCTGTATCCAGTGTATTTCTGTGCGAGCTACAAGCTGATGCCCAGAATAATTCCAGTTAGCGATGCCATGCGAGCAGGGCCGAGTTATCCCGTACTTCGCCATGGGGTATTGTACAGCTCTGGGCTGTGCCTCGTGTGGCTTCTGGCTTCCCCTACAGTGCTTGCCTGGTCCTGGGATTCCCTTTTTAAACACACAGGAAAAATGTGGATTTCTGCTTCGGGTGGGACACATACTTTTTTGGTGCCCACCTTCTCCCTCATGGGTTAATGTGGTAGCAACTTGGATGAGAAGACCACAGTGCTGGGGAAGCTCATCTGGCAGAAGGAGAGGAGTTTTCTGATGGATCAGGTCTCTGAATTGGACAAATGCCACCACAGGAGAGGTGAGGAGGGCAGAAATTAGTAGGGGGGGAGCACAAGTACCCCTGAAAGCAGCAGCCTGCAGTGAAATCAGTTTAAAATATTATGTGTAATCTTGGATGTCATCACAGCCTTTCTTCCTTATCAGCACTTTATGAAGAGCAGAGCTGCCTGAAAGGGCTCTGGAAGGGCTACAACTCGCAACACAATAAATCTATCCACCTTTTTAATAGAGAAAATCCTTGGAAGGTGCCAGATCATGAAGTGATCAGCAGGACCTGAGTGATGAAAAGAGTGTGGGTTTTGGAGCACTGGCCATCCTGTTTTCTTCTGCAAATGGGTCTCTGTCCCAGATTCTCCCTTCTAGCCCCTGATAAAGACCGCTGTTCCAGGAGGTGATTTAGTTTCTTAAATGTGATGCTCATCTCTTGAGCAGGCTTCTGAGCAGGGCCGAGGTTCCCAGCCACCCGTGGCACTGCTGTTAGGAGTGAGGGTGTGTGTATCGTTGGTTTGCTTGTCCTTCTATGCCCAGCGCTTCTCCTTCTCTGTTGTGAACACACAGAAAGAACACTTTAGCAATGAATTATTCAGAATAGTGCAAGGGGAGGCTCTCCTGCTCCTGGGGAGCATAGGAAAACTAGCAGCACACATTAGGTTATGGTGATTCAGAGCCCAGAGGGTGCCCTTTTCCTTAATCCAGCTGATTGTGTAGGTTTGGAAGTGCTGAGCATCGCCTGCCCATGCAGGAGCATCTCAAGGGATGGAGACTGCAGTGTGAAGGTGCCGTTTCCCATGGAAGTTGGGCAGGAAGAATGAGCTCCAGCTCCCTACAAAGTAGATTAGGAAAATTGACCGACTCCTGCACTAATACGCTGTGATATTTTGAAGCTGAAGCAAAGTGTTAGGAAGAGGTAGGGATTGCAGAGCTGCCTGAGCAGAGGGGAGGAAGAGAAGCCCATTTGCATTTTTGTGGGATGAACCTTGTAACTGTAAACGAGCTGATGGAAAAGCCCCTCCGAGTTGTCCCGCGGGATATGGGTGCCAAGCCCTGTCTGCTGCCCCGCTCGCGGCTGGAGCGTGTGCTCACACGTGGGACCTGTGCAGAAGGCAGGCGCCCTGCAGGAGCGTTCGTATCGGTCCGTGGGTAGCGCTGGGACAGGGACGGCTGCTCTGCCAGCCTAGGGTGGCATTTTGTTCCTCACAGACTCTTCCAACCATCTTCTGGCTTCAAACAGCCTTTTCAAGCTGGTTACTCCCCCCAGAGTGTCACTTTGAGGAACCGAGGTGGGAGAGTGGGACTCACCAAGAGGGTTTCTGCAACTTCAGCCTTGTGAGTTTTTTTTTATAGAGCTTTAGTGCTTTGGGAGGATGATCCCAGGGAGCAGGGAGGGCCCCCCGAGTGACAGCGCTCGGAGCAGAAGGGCTTTGGGGGCAGCTGCAGGGTGCTGAGCGCCCTGCACCAAGGCTTTGCTCTGGCTCTCCTCACAGCCAGCCCCGCTCCGGGGATGCCGAGGCATGGCCGGATTCGCCGGCTTACTTTCGTCCCAACCCTTTTAACGTGAAACTGTGACTTTTTCAAAGCTAAAGCCCAGGCAGCGCTTAAAGGGAGTAGCTCCGAGTTAACTCGTGCAGCTCTTGCTCTGTCTGCAGAGAGCACTTGGATGAAAAGACACCCAACAGAGACGCAATTAGGAAAAACGGCCTCTGGACTTTGCTCCTTGTCCAAGTGTGTGCCAGAGATCAGATCCACTTGGGTTTTTGTAGCAGGTGGATAAGACCCAGTTAGGAATCGTTCTCCTTTATTTCAAGTCCACAGCCCTGCTTTGCCTCTGCAGGCAGCCATCCACCTGCCAAGCGCTCCGAGGACCTGATCAGGGACAGTGCTCCGAGAGGTTAAACTTGAAAAGCAACTTTGAGAAGGAACAAAGTGATCTGCCTTCGTGTCATACCCCCTCCGAGAGGAAGGAGAGGCTTCTGAAGAGGGACGGAGGATGCAAAGGTGGGAACAATGAGCTCGCCCACCTTTTCAAGCTCCGAACCTTGATGCTGCCAGCTGTCCTGTGCATATTCTTGATGTATATTGAGCTACTGGTGGATGATCTTGGAGTTACTTGGTTAGTAATGGATTCCTACTGTGAAGAGTTGTTGTGACTTAGAGCAGAAGTGTCATAGCTGGCTGTTTTAGTCTCAGAGGAGCTTAGTTTCCTCTGCCTCTGTCTTCCATAGGTCCTGTTTAACTGCAGTGAAATGAGGAAGGCTGTAGATTTACTTTGGAAAATTCTATTTTCCTCTCCTCAAACACCAGCAGCACAACCTAAATGAGTAGACAGAAGCTCACCCTACCCACTCTCGGTGAACTTAGCGCTCCTGGTGCCGACAGGGAGTGATTAATAAAGTCTGCTGGCTAATGGGCCTGTTTTTGACAGGTTTTGTGGTGCTTCCCGAGCATGAGTGCAGAATGAAGCGTCGATTGGATGAGCAGGAGTCACCTGTGTACGCGTCGCAGCAGAGACGTATCACGAGCAGCACGGAGGCTTTCCAGCACCAGCACCGCGTGCTCGCCCCGGCGCCGCCCGTATATGAGGCGGTTTCGGAGACCATGCAGTCTGCCACTGGGATCCAGTACTCAGTAACTCCCAGCTACCAGGTGCGTTGGTCGCTTCCACAGAGCTCCTGTGGTCGTGGCACGGTAGAAGTTCCTCAATGTGACCGTGCAGGTGTCTCTAAATATCAAATGTGGGGGGTATTGCTAAGGTTGTAATGGTTCTCCAAGACCCTGATCTCTGAATCCTTTTGGCAAGTGCGTGCAGGGGTGTTTCTTCCTTTTTCACTGGGAAGAAGCCTGTTCCTGTGATTGTTCTGCCACGGGTTTATAGTGTCGTGGATGATCTGAAGTTTAACAGACCGGACTGGATCAGCATCTGGGTTGGAGACTTTCAGAAAAATTGGAGTGTTTCGAAAACATTGGCCCATGCACTTGCTTCCCTAGCTGTTAGCTTGGGGAGGAAAAAGTGTACTTTAAGAATGCATATAAGATACCTCAGAGAAAGTCCAGGGAAAGACCATTCTTGTTGTTTGTCGTCGGCATATTCATGGCATTTTTTTGGCATATACTATGCCATGTTTTTATTGCTGGTAGCTACCTTTTCTGTCTTGTGCCTGATTGTAAACACAGTTTCCCCTTTAGCTCTGCAGAAAGGATATTCACACCCGTAACAGCAGACAAAAAGCTAAAGAGCTGGCAGGCAGGCACTGGCAGGGACGGGAGGAGGGTTCCAGATCTATTTGTTGCAGGCAGTCCTTGCTGCACAGACCTCGAATGGAGCAGCAAATAAGTTGTCTTACTTAGTATTAAAAAAAATACTAAAAATGACTCAGAAATTACTAAAAATGTCTAAAAGACACGTGAATAGAAAACAGTGATGATGAAAAATGATCAGTAGTTAAAGCTTCATTCACTCAAAATGCTGCGTATGGCGCTCAGCGCGTGTTCCTTGGAGCAGCGAGGAGGTTGAGCTGCGCTGCCCGGGCGGCCGCCCGCTCACGCTGTGTGCTCTCCTCCAGGTGTCGGCCGTGCCGACACGGCAGCCAGGTGGTGCAGAGCCACCCGCACCCGGCGCCGCCGGCCGTGCCCGTGCAGGGCCAGCAGCAGTTCCAGAGGCTTAAGGTAACGTCCAGCGTCACCGCGGGGGCAAATAAGCAGCAGGGGGGCAGGAGAGCTCGGCTGGGAGCTGCCGTGTTGGTAAACGGGTGGTTGAAACGGTAGCACATCAAAACTGGGGGAGCGGGAGAGGGGTGTCGTAGAATACCTAGCAGCAGGCACGGAAAACGTTGTCCCAAGTGTTATATGCTCAGCAGAAACTTGTCATTTCTGGACCGCAGGAAACTTGAAGGTGAGTTTTTTAGTGGCCTGGAGGAATGGGGAAAAGTTGTTGAAAATTGTTCACACTGCTGTTCTGAATCCTGGAGGCAGCTGGGGGGTCTTGCTCTGCTAAGTATGTAAGAGAAGCCTTCCTGCAAAGCCAGTTAAAAGCTTTCTGACAAGGCTTAGGAGCTTCTCCTTCTTGGGAGACTGCTGACGGCAGAAAGGGACTGCTGCTTCTGCCCAAACTGTATTGTTTCAAATACCTTCATAAAACTGAGGCTTGCTAGCCAAGGATGGGAGCAGAAAGGAAAAGGAAGAAGCATCGATCGGAGTCTTCGTGTTGAATAGGTTAAATTACAAAAATGTTTGGTGCTTTTCTGAACACGTGGCCTATGTGGGTGTGTGTGGGGGAGTAATCTGGGAGTAAGGAAGGCACTATTTTTGGAATACATGCCATAAAATCCTTTAAAAAGAGAAAAGTCCACCAAAAATAACCCATGAAAATAGTTAGATTTGGATCAGCTCGAGTGAGAGGGGGCCTATATATATGTATTTATGTCTATTTCTTCCACTCTTCCATGTATGGCACAGCATCTCCCTGTTTTGCCCTCTGCTTTGTTGGGTGAAATGGGTGAAAGACACTTTTTTTTTTTGTCCTCTAAGGAAGGATCTTGTTTCTAGAGACCACTGAGAATAGTTTCATAACCTGGGGTTCCTTCTCCCTATGAAATCTCATGGCAAATCCTGCTCTCCCTGATGCAAGATCAGGGCTGTACATCCTTTTCCTACTTGGCTGACTTTTAATTTCAGTATTTTTTATACAACAGAACAGCATCAAATTCAGCGAGATAGGTCAGATGTTATTGGAGATGGCTTCTATGGCCTCCAAGATCTCTTATGTGTCCAGGCTGGTGGGTGATGAAAGAAAAGACCTGTGAGCAGCTCTTGAGCCTTGTTAGCACGTGGCCTGGCTGTTGGAAATGATCGGTACCTGGAGCTCCCACTTTAGGATGTGGCTGTTCCTTCAGCATCTCTGAAAATTGGATGTTGGTACATGAGCAGTTCATAAACTTCTTGCTGTTTGAGCTATAAAACAATTTATCACCCACAATTGCCATTTTCGAAATCCTTCGATGTTGAAGTGAACTGTCTGGCTTTTAGAAAAAGCACAAGCGAGTACCTGGCAGACATCATCATCACTGGATATGTCATTTCCACTTTCTGCTTATTCTTACACTTCCATAATAGTTTCCACATATGAATGCAGAAAAAATACTCAGTCTACTTCTGTTTATCCTATCAGTGAGCGCAGTGACGTTCGATGGTAAATTTGGAATATGTGTTTTTTTCTGACTAAATCTGCTGCTTTGTGTTTTATTATTAATAGATTATATCTTATAAGCATCTGTTATTGAAATGGTGAAATGGTGCTGGGTACAGGCTCATGATCCCGTGCTCCTTAACTCCCTGCCCTGGCTCAGGGTTAGCAACTGTGTTTTCAAACACTTTGTCATTTGTAGAATGGTGGAGGTGAAATAAAATCTTTTCTGCTAATACAACCTGTCTGTTTTGTCTTCAGGTGGAGGATGCACTGTCCTATCTTGACCAGGTGAAGCTGCAGTTTGGTAGTCAACCACAGGTCTACAATGATTTCTTGGATATTATGAAGGAATTTAAATCTCAAAGGTAGGAAACTGCACTCTGCTGCGTCCTTGCAGATTAGAAAGAGCGTGCGTGTGTGTGGGCACAGAACAGGAGCTGAAATCTGACCTAGCATTTGCACAGTAACACACCTCCAGTAGTAGGGCAGGCAAGCAGTCATGCACTTTCTCTTCTGAAAGTTAAATTCATCCCTTCGTTTATACTAAATCTCTGCTTAGAGTGGGAGTTCACAAGTTCAGCCTTGACAGCTGATTCATCTGACTGTCTGGTTGTCTGCCCGCTAATAACAGTCAGACGCGCGAGTAGATCTCATAGATAGAAAATGCTGTTTGGACTAATAAAATGATTCTAGTGTCATTTTTCTGTAATATATTTGTAGGGATCAATTTAGCCATAGGTTCATCCTAGGTTAGAGATGGTAGGGTGGGAATTCTGTTGAAAAATTCTTATGTGGAGAATGTGTTGTGCCACTGAAAGTGTCCTGGAGGATTGTGACATTTTGATCTTACTCCCTCTTCAGTATCGACACTCCAGGAGTGATCAGCCGCGTGTCTCAGCTCTTCAAGGGTCACCCTGACTTGATCATGGGTTTCAACACTTTCTTGCCACCTGGCTACAAAATTGAGGTGCAGACGAATGATATGGTGAACGTGACAACACCGGGCCAGGTTCACCAGATCCCCACCCATGGCTTGCAGCCCCAGCCCCAGCCTCAGCCCCAACATCAGTCGCAGCCTTCGGCGCAGTCAACCCCAACACCAGCACAGCCGGCACCGCAGCCACCACCGGCCAAAATCAGTAAGGTGAGAGATTCTGAGTGACATGTGTTCAAATGTGGAAACCTACTGCCCCAGCTGCAACTGGAGCCGAGGGGAAGCATGATAAAGCAAATTTTATACATTTCTTACCTTGGTTTGCACTTCATGCTTGTGCACTACTTCTGTTCCTGGATTAGTTTCTGCTTTTAAAACTTTTTTTAGAGTGCTTACTAGTTGATATGACAGTAATAAAAATATGCAGCCTGAAACCTCAAAAAAGCCTTTTACTTTCAACTGAAAATTGGAAGTTGCTCAGAGCACCTAGTAAAATGTAGGCGCAGTATTCAGGGAGAGATCCAGCAGCAGCAGGGAAAAGGGCCCCTTTTAAAAATGCATTTGACTTTGCAGCAAGAGCTTCCTAATTAAAGTACTGGCTTAAGTGTTGAACTGCCCCACTGTTTTTGTGGATATGTGCTCAGAATAACTTCAGTTCCAAGAAGTTTTTCATCAGACAGAGGTCGTGGTAAAGATGTGGCTGTTGGTGTGAAAGTTTGTGTGCAGTTTCCAATGTTTAGAGTAATTAAGCTTCTAGAAGAGCTTGCTTAGTGATGTGGTAGAGTCTGCATTGCTTGAAGTACTGTTTGTGGGTTAGATGCCTGCTGTAAAGAAGTAGTTTAGTTCAGCCACGAGTTGGATGAGTGTAGCAGTTGTTGGCAAATTCTAAATAAAGTGCAGGGTTCAGACAAGATGACCAGGATGTTCCCTTTAGATCTCACAGTTGGTGTGTCTGAAACTGAGACCGTTCAATAACAAAGGGAGTTTGACTCTGTGCTTTAGATGTCATCCAGCGCTGCTGTCCAACAGATGTTTTACGTGATTGAAAACAGAATGGGATAATCTAAGAGGTATTTATGGAACTTGCTCTAGCTGATACAACATGTATTTCACCATCAGAATGTGGACGGATTTGCAAGACTCCTGCAGGGGAAGAGTCCCCAAAGTTTCAAGGATTAATTTCTAGACTGTACAGTTAGCTATCAGATGGCTTGAAAGGGAAAAAAAGGAATATGCAGCTAGCATATAGCAGGATTTATAGTGTGGCAATCAAATAATCTCTAGAGGAATGATGGTTGGGCTTGTCTGCTCGCATTTAGAAAGGTCAAAATAAAATGCAATCGAGAATTGCAAAGCAAAAAATCAAAATCTAAGATATTCCCAAATTAGCTTGCCTGTGCCAGATTTCAAGGTCTTTCACCAAAGAGTACAAGCAATACATGCTGTTAGTGAAGAGGTAGATTTTTTTTTCTCATCATTGGGTGCTAAATCATTTTATCCCTGTCGTAATCTTGGGAAAAAAAAATATTTTTGCTGAAACTTAAAAAGGAGGGAAATGCCAGATGCTGAGGTAAGATTTCCTTAACAGATAAAATTGTAGCTAAACAAAACAGGGTCTGGTGATGGTAAGTATCTGGCAACCGTAACACAGTTATCTAAATTGTCAGTAGTGAAAACTCCACATAATACAGGAGCTCTTTGCCCCACGCCGTTTGCCTGAATACGGAAAGAAACGGTGCGTTTCTCTTGCTGTTGTCCTATTCTCCAGCTTCTTCACTGGGGCAAAATAGCTTGCAACGTTGGAGCAAGCCATGGCTATGCGTTTCACCTCTGTTTTGTGAGGTACTGGGTATTTCTGCTTATATATCAGTCAAAAGCACATAGCAAGGAAAAACAGCTGTTAATAACATCTTGAAGAGACATAGTGTTTTTTCTTTCTGGTGAAGTGTAATCCCTGTTGGCCCTATGGGTGTTGATTTTTATTTTTTGGCATTGGCTAATAGTTTTCTCGTCCTTCGACCACCTGTGTTCATGCTTCCATTGATTTTTAAAATGCAATTTTGGTTGTGAAACAGGGCTTCTTCCTTCTGACTCCCAGCAGCAGTTTCTGATGAGCCACGCGCTAGGAAAGGGTTGGTTTACTGGAGACAGAGCCATTTAAACTTGCCTAGACCTGCAAAGGAAATGATTATTTAGTATTGGTTTAAGGGAAAAAAAAAAACGTCTTTTAAGGAAGTGCAGCAAAAGGCATCCAGGATGGGGATTATTTGACTTGATGTGGTAGCAGAGGCTTTCATCCAGCTGCTATATCCTTTCTGATATTCTGACTCAGAGTTACCTCTACTGAATCCATGTTGTTTCACAGTTGGCATCAGTAATAGTTATATGCCGTGCTTTTTCCTCTGGATATGGTACATCTGTAGAACAAAAGTGCCTTTATTCTGAGCGTAAAGGAATCTCCTAATTTCTGCAATGGCTTCCTCCCTCCTTAGCCATCTCAAATGCAGGCACATACTCCTGCCAGCCAGCAGACACCCCCGATCCCACCGTACGCATCGCCGCGCTCGCCGCCGGTCCAGCCCCACACACCCGTGACAATCCCGCTGGGAACAACGCCGTCCCTGCAGAACAATCAGCCCGTGGAGTTTAATCATGCCATCAACTACGTCAACAAGATCAAGAATCGCTTCCAGGGGCAGCCAGACATCTACAAGGCCTTCCTGGAGATCCTCCATACATATCAAGTTAGTTTTAACAGAATTTTGGGTGCGTGTAGACTTATTTCTCTTCCTGTGCCATGCAGCCTTCCCAGGCTCTTGTTCTGGTCTTGCACGGGAGCAACTGTGGCCAGCAAGCTAATGTGAGTTCAGGTGACTCCTGCAATTGCAATAGTATGTAGCAGCATAAAATAAAAGATTTACATTAGTCATCTTTATTTGCAAGTGTCAGAAATAACAGGTAGGATGCAATTTCTGACATCCCATTTGATGTTTTGTGAGAATGGGTCGTGAAGAGACAGCAGGGCTATTGTACTAACATACAGAGTAAAGAAAACACTTGCTCAGTCGGTGTCGTAACATTTAGAGGCCAGCTGGGCATTTAGTATGATTTTTACTGAAGATGCCAACACCTCTGTTCCATTCACTGATCTTTTTTTTACACATAACAATTTGGACACTCAATTCTGACACCTTTCTGCTCTCTCCTCTCAGAAGGAACAACGAAACGCCAAGGAGGCAGGTGGCAACTACACACCAGCCCTGACGGAGCAGGAGGTGTATGCACAGGTGGCACGTCTGTTCAAAAACCAGGAGGATCTGCTCTCGGAGTTCGGGCAGTTCCTGCCCGATGCCAACAGCTCCGTGGTGAGTCGCCTTGTAGATACACTGGGGCTAAAGTACTTAATGAGAAGCTCTTTTCTGTAGCCAGAGTTTGGAAAAATGTGCTGTGTGGTTTGTTTGCATCTTGGGGTTTTTTTGGAATGTGGGAATGGGGCTACAGGGAGAGACCTGCAATAGCTTGTCTTCTAGATATGATCCCTTTGCCTAAAAGAGTTGTCCTGAGCTGCAAGGACTTCAGTGAAATGCGTCGGTCACCTGGAGCTGGGTGGACCAGGCGTGATTTTTTTGCCTGCATATATGGAATTCGGCTCTAATAGTCTTGTTGGTTTGTCTCTAAATAAGCTGTTAAGTAAAACAACTGCAGAGAAAGTGGAGTCTGTAAGAAATGACCATGGTGGCACAGTGAAGAAGCCACAGCTCAACAACAAGCAGCAGAGACCCAACCAGAACGGCTGTCAGATACGGCGGCACCCTGGAGCCGGAGCAACCCCTCCGGTGAAGGTAAGGACACCTGCTCCTCGTTCAGCAGTCGTATTTTTTCCAAGAAGGCAGTGGCAAAGCAAGGTATGGTTTACAAACTTATGTGATTTTGGGGGGCATAGATTGCCTTAAAACTGAAGCTAGTGCTTGCCTTTAAAAGAAACCTTTTCAGGTGACTGTTCCTAAATTCATTGCCACATGTAGTTGTATCTTTTAAATTCACTGGTTTACTCCCCTTCGTAGCCTTTCCACTCCTCCTCAAATAAAGTGTAACAAAATAAAACACATTTTGGAGGTAACTTTTGGCTTTTGTTAAGGTGAGTCAGGCTGGTATGGGGAGAACGAGGATCCTGCAGTAGAGTGCAGGAAGAAAGGCACTAGTTTTAGGGAGATGTAAGACTTGAAGAACTGTGTGGGTGCTAGTTAAAAGCTTTTGTATGTGCATGTTTAATTCTGTGTATTAGATTTTTTTTTTAAAAAAGGAATATATTACAATCAGTGACTATTTCACCCAACTGGTAGAGAAAAGGATATGACCTTGTATTAGAAGTATTTGGAGCTTTATGCCACTGATAAAGGATTAATAGTTTAATTTGAATACACAATTTTATGTAAAACTCCTTCCAGAAAACCACCTTTTATTAGAAAACATGTAGTATGGAAGGGAAGCGGAAGCCCTTATGTGATAGATCTACAAAATACCACAACCTGCTCAATTGAACAGCCTTTTTTTTTTTTTGTCTTCCTTTTCATATATATATGTATATAAATAACAGAAGATGAAACTCTTATGTGATAGATCTACAAAATATTGCAACCTGCTCAGTTGAACAACCTTTTTTTTTTTGTCTTCCTTTTTATATATATGTATATAAATAACAGAAGAAACCCAAGCTGCTTGGTTTAAAAGACCAGTCCTTGGCAGAAGCCAGCAAGCACGGTGTGGGGACAGAATCTCTGTTCTTCGAGAAGGTGAGAAGTTTAATTCAGAGAAAGCAATCGTGTATCATTGATTTATGTTCATAGCATGTAGGTACCCTGATCCTTATCACAGTGAAGTTTGTGGTGTATAGGCTGCACTGATAACAGTTGTCAGCTTGAACTTGGATATATCAGATGACCTTTAAGTTGGATCCCATGAATTTTTTAGAAGATTTACCATCTATTTTTACTCAGATATGTGTGGTGGGTTTTTTTTTTTCCCCCAAATGATTCTTCTCACTTTTTTTCTGCTGCTGCAAGCCTTTGTGAAGATGGCTTGGCCTGGAGCACATCAGAGGGTTATGGCTGCTAAACCTCCTGGAAACTTGCAGGAGTGGAAATGTTTTTTTTGTATCTCACACTCCGATTTTTTTTCATCCCATGAAATCCCCAAACAACGGCTGACGTGCCGAGGCTTTCCTGCTGTGCTGGCACCATACCGCTCCACAACCAGATGCCTGCAGTGTGGGAGCTCAGTTTACAGTGACTCATGTCAACATTGGCTTTTTTTTTTTTTTCCCTGAGAGTGAAATCTAATTATTTGCGTGGTCATTACGTGGTCCTGGTTTACCATGTAGAATAAATAAAGGCCATGTGATGTTTTCAGGTGTCACCTTAGCCTCTACCCCAAGATATCCACACATTTCTTTATGGTTCAGAGGGGAGCCTATAGCGCATGCAAACACTCTTTTAAAATATACTTGTGTGTCAGTAAAAGTTTGGTTGTTCCCTGATGCCGTGGTGCATTTTGCAGCACCCTGTGGATCAGCTAATAGTAACTGGGAGCCAATCTTTTGCTTGGAGAATGTGTAGGTGTTAACATGAGTAAATGTAAAAATCCCTGCTGAAGAATTGTAATTACAACGATGAGTATCTTAATGATGAAAGATCTCCATTTGATGCGTAGATGCTAACTGTTCTCGTGGGAAAAGTAATGGTGTTGGATTGAATCTTTCAGTGTTCTCTGAGTGGGAAATTAAGCATTGCAGAACCTGGTTCGTCTGTGATACCTGAGCTTTGGAGCCAGGTGGAGGCTGGCCGAGGTGGGAATGGTGTTAGTTAGGGCACAGATCTCTTCTCCTGCTTGCAGTACTCTGCAGGGTTTGAGGCAACTGAGTGGGTTTCTGGTGCTGCTTTTACAGCTACATCATCTCCAATTGCAGCATTTCATAATCCAGTGGTTAGAGGTTTTTTGAATGAAGATTTCTTCATTCTTCACTTGCTGTTCCTCCGCTCAAAATAGAGCATCTGAGTGCAGAGAGCTGATATTGATTATGCACGATGTACATCCAGCAAGAAGATGGCTTTCTTTCGTAGCTATTCTTCCAGACCTATGGACTTGCCAAGTTAATTCTTGTTCAGTTCGTTTAGGCTTTCATCCACAGTTGTGGGTGATCAGGGGAAATGTGTAGAGTACTATGAGTCTGAAGGGATTTTTGCTCTCTTTCTCCCAAGGTGCGCAAAGCTCTGCGGAGCACAGAGGCATACGAGAACTTCCTTCGCTGCCTGGTCATTTTCAACCAGGAGGTGATCTCCCGGGCTGAGCTTGTGCAGCTTGTTTCTCCGTTCCTGGGGTAAGTGGAGTCTGGACAAGCCCATTTCTTTTACATGGTCAGCACTAGGAGGTGAGAAGTTTAATGGGTCTGCTCCTATTTCCAAGCCAGCAAAGAAATGCTCATGTTAATGGTCCCTCAGAGGAGCACACCGGTGTGTGGCACCATGGAGGAGCGCAGCAGCACGACCTAGGCAGTGGTTTCCTGAACTGTCTGGGCCACAGAATAAATCTGAGCCCCAACCCCCCATCAGCTGCCATTTCCCCCAGTGCTGTTGAGCCAGTTTTCATCTGTACAACCCGCACTGCCAGAATTGTCTGTCCACAAAAAGATGCTTTTATGGCAGTGCATTCTCCGAGGGCCCCTGTTTCCTCCAGTGCTGCCTGGGCAGGTGCCATGACTACGTTGTCAGGTGCCAAGTGCTGCTAAGTGGCCTGTTGAGACGGGAAGGGAAGATACTGATAAATCTTCAGAGCCCAGTAGTGGTTAATACTGTGCAAGTATTAGACCTTCAGATTTTTACTGAAGCAAAAGAATAAGCATCCTGCTTTACTTTTTCTTCCATTTTGATGTTCTTGTATGCTACACTTTTCTCATCATCGTCTAAGAAAAGGTAAAAGAGTTTTTTGGAGATTCCTAGCAATGTCTTGGCAGGGAGGCAGCATTCGGGAGCAGTGCTGGTGCTGCTTGCTGTGTTATTTTCCTTTTCAGAAGAGCACAGAGCTATTTAGATGCATGTTTTTGCAGCCTCTTGTGCTGGAATCGTGGATTATTTCACTTGAGAAGAGATTGGCTGTGAAGTAATGTGGGAAATGACCCCTAAAAAAAGAGTCCTGGTACAAACCCACTAAAACTTAAAAAAAAGGGATGGGTGTGAGTGGGAGGGAAGAGGCAGAAAACAACTGAAATTCTGTCCAGAAGCCAAAATAATATGGAATGTTGTCATTTAAACAGAAATTTGGATTCCATAACTGCTAGTGGGGTACAGAACAGCTCTCTATTAACAGATATCATCAGCTTTGGGCTGCAAGATTAATATTCCTCATTCCTCTCAACTGAGCTCCAAGAACAGTTGGAGAAGGTAATAGCAATGTAAATTGGGTTCAGGGCTCCTCACACTAGCTGCTGTGCAAAGAAACTGCCCCGAGGAGCTTTCATTTTATTTAGCTTCACTGGAATTGGACAAGTCAGGTACCATTAGGGTACTACTTTTAGCTAGAAAAGGTGAAGTATTCAACCAGAAAATTACGTATTTCTCCCATCCATCCTCTGTACTCCTAGTGATAAGAATGAATACCTGTAGTGGGAAAGGTATGTTGTAGTTCTCTGTCTTATTCTTTGGTTTGGACTTATCTTCTGTCATATAATGAAAAAGTGGTAATTCCATTAGTGTCAGTAACAGGTTCAGTGTCTTGTGCAAAGCTGCAGCAGTATGAGGAAAAAGGAGTTGAACAGATACACTATTTTAGACTAGTAAGTTATTCAGAAAACTCTTATCTACAAGTAGACTTCATCTTGGGCCATATTTAAACACTAACTAAATAAAGGTGGTCTTTGTAGTTTGCATTGGTCTGTGCTGAGAGGCAGGGCTGCTTGAAGCTCCTCAGCACAGAAATATTTTGTAGGACAGTTAGAGAGTCACTTCTTAATTATCTTGTACTGTATCTTTGTAACTTGAAAAGATCTGTTTTAGGGTTGACAATGTATTGGCAAACAACTGGGGATCTGGCTTGCAAAACTAGTAGGGCCCTCGTGGGCACAGTCTTTCTATAGCAAAGTCTTTCTGTTCTAGCCTCCGTATCACAGCTCAGCTCTCTTTGATTTCTTCTTAGCTTTTTCACATCATTTTCACATCATTTGTTTTATTTTTAGGAAATTCCCAGAGTTGTTCACTTGGTTTAAAAACTTTCTGGGATATAAAGAGTCTGTTCACATGGAGACATATCCAAAGGAACGGGCTACTGAGGGGATTGCCATGGAGATAGACTATGCCTCCTGTAAAAGACTGGGCTCCAGCTACCGAGCCTTGCCCAAGAGCTACCAGCAACCCAAGTGCACGGGGCGGACTCCGCTCTGTAAAGAGGTAAGACACGGGAATTGCGTGACAAAGGAAGGCTGTTTCTAATCTCAGTGGGAATGGGGCACTGGTAATGGAATAAAAGAAGAGGTTGAGGATTTGTTTGTATTCCTGAGCTATGCTGAGAAGATTTCTGGTGGTGTCTGTAGAAGAACTTTTAGCTACAATCCCCACATTTCCAGGAATGTGGAGTGCTCACTCACCTTCAGGAACACAGAGTGCAGCTTCAGCCTAAGAATAGGCCAAAGAGGAAGCTGGCTGGGAGGTGGGGAAGGATTCGGTCCTCGTGGCTTAGGTGGATGGTGTCTCCTCCTCTCCGCCGGTGCGCGTGAAGAGCTGCACGGCGCTTCGAGGAGCAGCCGGAGAAAGGCCAAATAGCTGTGGTGTTTAACTGCCGAGGTGAAATGCAGGGTCGTTAGATATATAAGCTATTTTCCACGCTATGTACAGTGTGTGTGAGAAAGCATTAAGTGTACAAATGTAAAAACTCTAAAGCTAGGAAATGACAGAACTCATTTTCTGTATGGTCTTAATGCGATCTCAGGAATCTGTAATAAGGAAGTATGTAATTAAGGATTACTGCTACCTTGCTAACTAAATTCCCACTTTGTACACTGTCAGGTTTTTTTCTAATCCATCTTTAAAAATCATATTATCTGTGGGTAAATTCTGCCATGTATTCCCCTCCGCATTCTTCTTTCTTTCTGCCTGAAATGCTAAGATGACTTTTGCCCTGAGAAACGGTGTGTTGCTTGGGAAAATCAGTTCCCTACAGGGAAACATCTTGGTCAAGTCCTAACATGTCTCTCAAAAAGGTCTTGGATGATGCAGTTCTAAACTTTTCTTCCTGTGAGAATCTAATTACTCAGTTATTCAAGCTTCAGGTTTATGAAAATTGACCCTGGTGTTCAACCTGCCAAAATCCGTATTTCTTTGCCCTCTTGGAGACTTGGGGGATGCCCCGCTCCTGCTTTGGAGGTGCTGAAAACCACAGGTGCTCGGCGTGATTTCCCTCATGGCTCCAACTAAAGAATTTCTCAGGTTTCCGTGGCGTTTCCATCGTGCCTATTGGGCCTGCCCTGTGAACACTGGGCAGCATCTTCGCTTAGGAAGTGAGGGACAATTTTCAAGCCCGAGGAATTAGACTCCCCTCTTGCAGCCCAGCCCAACCCAGTCTCGCAGTCCTGGCTCCCACAGGACATTCACTGTGGTGGTTTTCTTTCCCTGTCTTACTCCAAGGTTTTGAACGATACCTGGGTCTCCTTCCCTTCCTGGTCTGAAGACTCCACATTTGTTAGCTCCAAGAAGACGCAGTATGAAGAGCACATCTACAGGTGCGAGGATGAGCGTTTTGAGGTAAGTTATTTTTCCTTGGAAAACCCGTGACTAATCAATGATCTTGATATACCTTTATCTGAAATTAGTGCTTCCTGGGATCTGTTTTTATTATGTTTTCATCACCTGGTTTCTGCATAACAGCTTGTGTGCTCTTAATGCAAGAAGCAGTATCTGACTAACCATGTCTCACTGCCACTCCTGCCTCTTGTGCAGAGCCCTTCTGTGCAGATCACTCCAAATGAAAATGTTCAATGGCCGGTGTATAATTGATGCTTCCTCCTTCTGGTCCTTACTATTTCTGCAAAGCACAGAAACATTCATTCTTGTGTAATGATCTGAAAAGTGATACATTCAGGATGTTAAATGATTGACATCTTGACTTGAAATAGAAGTCAGCTTGGCAATTACCTGAATGTGCTCAGATTTGTCACATCATTTTGTAGAGTAACTGTCGACTGTATTCTATTCCCATATGGAATTTGTAATTTGATAAAGGTATCATTCAGGTAGCCTTGCAATTCTTGCGCGGCACTATATAGGTAGGAGATGAAAGAGATAATTGGATTATTTTAGAACAGCCAAACGTGGAAACCACTGCTTGAGTACACCTTGTTAAACACGCACAGCTTCTTGTTTCCTGTCACGTAAGCGGTAGTCTCTGTAAGGATCATGTTTTATCTGTTCAGCTGTGGCTAATGCACCGTTCGTTTCAGCTGGATGTCGTCTTGGAGACCAACCTGGCAACAATCCGCGTCCTCGAGGCCATCCAAAAGAAGCTGTCGCGCTTGTCTGCCGAGGAGCAGGCCAAGTTCAGGCTGGACAACACTCTGGGTGGCACTTCGGAGGTGATCCACCGCAAGGCTCTGCAGAGGATATATGCTGACAAAGCGGCCGACATCATCGATGGCCTTCGGAAGAACCCGTCTGTGGCTGTTCCCATCGTGCTGAAAAGGTAGCGCCCTGGCACGGTGCCCTGCGGGCTCTGCTGGAGGATAATGCGGGATCCACAAGCCAGACTTACAGAAAAGTACCTAATTTCTGCCCCTAAAGGGTGTGACTTCCAGGAGATGTAATTTAAGAGTGCGACTTACATTCTCATCCGTTGCTGTATTTCATAATAATCACCTAGGAAAAGGTTGTGGCCCCTTTGAAATAAAAATATCACCTGCTCAGCTGGAGGGATATAGAACTATTAGTGTCTCCTTTTAAACACTGTTTTTTTTCTAACCCTGGACACAGCGGAGTCAGGATCATAGATAAGATGAGAAAAATCTCTCTACTGTGAGGATTGTTACAGGGTACATTAGAATTTTTGATTTTATTTTATTTTTCCTAAATTCCACTGCTGCCAGTGTCCACTGGCTGGAATTGCGATGTGTCTACTACACTCAAATTCCCATTCAGTTTTCTGTTGTAAGCCTCACTTAGTCAAGGAGATGGAGCGAAGGCTTTAAGTCTTGAGGAAACTTGAGGAGATGTCTAAGCAAGAGGTTTAATAGAAATATAATAAAGCAACATCTTCTGCTTACCCTTGGGGCATGTAAACAAGGTGATGTTGCCTGAAAATGGAAGGCGGTATCTGTAAAACCAGCTAAAAGGAGACATGACTTTCCAGCTGCTCCCCATCTCTGCAGGCCTGGTTCTTGCTTTCCTTCAGAGGGTCTAGAGTGGTGGGTCTAGTTGCTGATGAGCCATGTTACTGAGATGTGAAAAAGGTCAAGAGGGTTTTGCTCAGCAGTGCATGCACAGAGTGCCCATCCACAAAAGCTGTGTTCACAAGAGGGTCTTCATTCATGCCCCTGCTATGAGGGATTCAGACCTTCAATTTTACCATGGTCTGGGTTTTCCTGAAATGCTCAGATTGGGACTCTCATATCTTTTAACTCACCCCGTTTTTTTTTTTTTTTCTTGACCCAAGGTTAAAGATGAAAGAGGAAGAATGGCGAGAAGCCCAGAGGGGATTTAACAAAGTTTGGCGAGAGCAGAATGAGAAATATTACCTGAAATCCCTGGATCACCAGGGCATCAACTTCAAGCAGAATGATACCAAGGTCCTGAGGTCAAAGAGTCTTCTCAATGAGATTGAAAGCATCTATGATGAGGTAAGATGGCCACCAAGAGCTTCCTGCCCTCAAGCTTGCACATGTAGTTTCCAGTTCTTCCTCCTTTGCTGAATATGGCCAGCCTGTGGAGTCAGTGTAGTCACAAGGTGCTGCCATGTAGGGGTAGGTTACTGAGCCTGCTGGCGACAGACTCAGTCTCCTGGTGGCAGCAGGTAGCTGCAGGTCCTGGAGCAGAAATGGAATGATGAACATATGCAAACAGAAAAACATCTGTGGATATTTGGCATGTGTTGTGAAGAGCCTGCTCATCTCAGTGGAAGGTTTGGTTTCTCCCTCTGTGAGGGGATGCAAGGAGAGAGGTAGTCTGCTCCACTGTGGTAGCTTTCTAAAGGGTTCTTGGGCATGGGGAGGTGTTTGTTGGGCTAATGTGCATGCTGTGTTTTTTGTTCTCAGAGGCAAGAACAGGCTTCGGAAGACAATGCTGGAGTACCCACAGGCCCACATCTATCACTAGCCTATGAAGACAAGCAGATCCTGGAAGACGCTGCCTCCCTCATCATCCACCATGTGAAACGGCAGACGGGAATCCAGAAAGAGGACAAGTACAAAATCAAGCAGATCATGTATCACTTCATTCCAGACCTGCTGTTTGCTCAGCGAGGTGAACTCTCAGATGTGGAAGAAGAGGAGGAAGAAGAAATGGATGTGGATGAAGCTACCGGGGCTGCGAAAAAGCACAATGGTGTTGGAGGCAGCCCTCCCAAAACCAAGCTGATGTTCAACAACACGACGGCCCAGAAGCTGCGGGGCATGGATGAGGTCTACAACCTCTTCTATGTGAACAACAACTGGTACATATTCATGCGACTGCATCAGATCCTGTGCTTGCGGCTGCTGCGGATCTGCACCCAGGCCGAGCGGCAAATCGAAGAGGAGGCGCGGGAAAGGGAGTGGGAAAGGGAAGTGCTAGGCATAAAGCGGGAGAAGAGCGACAGCCCCGCCATCCAGCTGCGACTGAAGGAGCCTAGTGAGTGACTTCTGATGTGAGCTTTGGGAAGATAGCTGCTTTTATTCGTCGTGCATTGATGAAGCTTGCGTGGTTTCTGCAGACGGGTTACAGTGGCGAACCCTTTTTGGCAGAGCGGGGTGGAAGTCTCGCTTTTGTTATCGTTGTGCAGCGCAGAATTGAGGGAGGAGGTGGGAAGGTGTTGTCATGTGAGACACAAACAGCAGCGTGTGGAGGTTCCTTTGTAAGAGCGTTTGGTTTTTGCTTACGTGTTATCAAGTTCCCTAAGTGTTTTTAAAGATTTCTTAGAAATAAAGGACTTGTGGAGGAGGCCAAAGCTAGAAAGCAAGAGATTATGAAAGTACCTGGGGCCTTAAAAGGCCTCATTTAAATGTCTATGAAAGATGAATTTAAGGCCATCCTAGTAACTCTTTTCCTTGACTGGGTAATCTGAGGACCAAAACTTGGCCTGTTTGCCCCTAGAAATGGAGCTGTTCTGAGAGAATGACCCGTTGTGGGGGTTACGCGTGCTCACCTCTCCTGTTCCCTCTTGTCGCAGTGGACATTGATGTTGAGGATTATTACCCGGCGTTCCTGGACATGGTGCGCAACCTCCTGGATGGGAACATGGACTCGTCGCAGTACGAGGACTCCCTGCGCGAGATGTTCACCATCCACGCCTACATCGCCTTCACCATGGACAAGCTCATCCAGAGCATCGTCCGACAGGTGACTGCCAGCAAAGCCTGGGGGTGGTTGGACCGGCGTGGAGGCAGCAGGGTGGGCTTTTCCTGCAAGGAGCGTCCTGGTGCAGATTTAAGGGGGAATATTGCATGTATGAGTGTGGACTTCCAGGTTTCAGCAAGTTATGGGTGTTTTTAAACCCTGCTGATATCAAGAGAGGTAATAAAGGATACGTTTTGATGTATTTAAATTATTGGGAATATCCTCTCTGCGCATGTAGGGGTCTGTCTTTGTTCTCCAGCAGCTTTAGGATGTAAGTATTCATCTGCAGAGTGTTTCCTGAGCTAATCTTTCTTTAACTTTGAAAAAGAATTAAATGGCATTTAAATGATTTAATTCATTTCCACTGGTTTTGTAAAGGCAGTGGATGCCTTTTCTAAAAAGCTTTGTGTCTTTTATTTGGTTCTTTGAGAAACTACTTTTGGTTATAAAACTCTAGCCTTTTGATTGGATGGGGAGGAAGAATGTATGACCAAGAGATTTTTTATTTTGTAGCATAAAGAACAAAAATAGATGCAAGAGGCTGAAAGCAGAATTGCATGCGAGGTATTTCTTCCTTCAGAAGGACTGAGTTGCTTTTGAAAAGTGCTTTATTTCAATCCAGAAAAAATTTGAATCGAAGGTGCAGTCAAGGGACTTGATTTTAAACTTGTACGAAATATTCATTTGATTGTAAATCCTCTGCACCTCACAAACAGGAGCAAACCAGTAACTGTGGGCACGTTTTGCCAACAGTGCTGTAAACCTCTCTGCCTAACTCTCCTGATCAGGACATCACCAGCCTATATAGCTTTGTATGAATTGCTAAACTTTGCCACCTACTGTCTTTTAAAAGATACAGCCTATGTAGAAGATACTGTGTCTGTGTAAAAATCCACAGAGATCATCTGCAACTAGAAGAAGTTACTAAGGCCTTAAATTTATGCTTTTTCATCTTCTTCCTTTTCCCCGAGGCTTAAGTGAGTGTTTAAGTGTTTGTTTCTTTCTAGTCTGTGCAGATGGTCATGTAGCAGACTCCGGTCCCTGTGATTGAGGATTTCCTGCGTGAGAAGTGAGGCTGCCTGTTTCTGCTACTGCATATTTGTATTCAGGCGATAAAGAATGGCAGCTTTCTTACTAGTTGTACTTTTATATTTACAAGACCTAAAATACTGGAAAATGAAGACAGGGATTCAGCTTTACTTGCTGTTTTCTTTAATGTCAAGATTTGCTATGCCAGGTACAAAAGCACATTTTTGGAGACTTACTCTTCCAGCTGGCTGCCTGCTCAGGGCTTTGACAGGTGATCCAGGTTTCACGTATCTCCTGAACAAGGTTTCCTAAGTGCCCCAAGCAGTGACAAATATTGGCTGCAAGACAAGAGGCAGTAAGGACAAGGGTGTTTCCTTTCCCCTGAGTTATAATGCCATGCTCATGAACACCCCCTCTGTGTTCTTCCTCTTTGCAGCTCCAGCACATAGTGAGCGATGAAATCTGCGTGCAGGTGACAGACCTCTACCTGTCGGAGAACAACAACGGAGCCACCGGAGGCCTTCTTGCTTCCCAGTCTTCTCGTACCCTCCTGGAGGGCACCTACCAGCGCAAAGCTGAGCAGCTCATGTCAGAGGAGAACTGCTTCAAGGTAAAGCCGTGGCATTCAAAAGCAGCAAGTAGTGAGGTTTGGGGACAGCCTTGTAAAAAGGAGCTTCTTTTAGCCACCCAAGAGTCCTGAGGCTTCTGAGACTGTTTGCAGCTCTGACATTTAACAGGAGAGTTTTGGTGGGAGGTCCCAAGCTTGTGGCATGTAGGAGCATCTTTTCAGTGATATAAGTGATATAGTGAAGCGACTTACTGCTGATCTTACTACAGTTTGGGGCAGAACATACTTGAGTCCAAACAGGCAGATTGGAACTGTGCACAGGGATGTTAATGTTTCTCTGAGGGCCCCTTAGAAATGAGATTTTGAGGAAAGATGAAGCAAGGGAAAAATAAATTTCCTTGAACAACAATGAATATCCCATGTGCTTTGCAAAGTCTTAGAGCTGTATCATGTTGATTGATTTGCTCTCACTGATTTTAATCTTCCGGATAAAACTTTACCATTTTTCTGGTGTTTCAGCCTTTGTAGACTGTGGAAGGATCTGCTAATACTCACTGGGCATTAAATCATTGCTGACTACATACATTGCTAAATAAACCTGGTGCACTGTTCTAATCTAATCCATATGTCCTTTGCCTTGGATGCAGGAAGTGGTCAGGCCCTTTTCAAGCTACTAAAATACTTTGGATAAAAGCCTTATGTATAATGTGTCTTCCCTTGCCCTCAAGCTTATCTCGGGCGCTCAAGAGGGACCGCTACTCCTCCAAAAAGAAGAAGGAAAAAAAAAACTTTCTGGAACTTTTTAAAACATCTGTTCCTCAAAGATTGTGCAATTTGGTTAGGATTTTCCCTTCCCATTGCTGTCGGTTTTGCGTGAGGCACAGATTTTTGCCTTAAAACTATGCAGTTTGCTCCATTCTCTGTTTGACCCAAGGAGAAACGGAGGACTTTTGCTGTTTGAAACCTCTTAACTAAAGTCCCTTCTGCTTTTTGCTTTATAGCTGATGTTCATCCAGAGCAGAGGTCAAGTTCAGTTAACCATTGAACTGCTGGACACAGAAGAGGAGAACTCCGATGACCCAGTAGAAGCAGAGGTAAGAGCAGCTTGCCCAGAGAGCTGACTGATTGTAAAGGGTGCGCTGGACCAGGATGTCCAGTTGGCTGTTGTTGTGGCCCAGAGTGTTAGCTCAAGAAAAAGAAACTTCAGCAGCACAACCCAAAGCCATCAGTGATGTGAGTAGCCAAATCCTGCTTGTTTTCTCCGATGTTAGAAAGCTCCCCCAAACCACAGTGATACGTTGCACTTGCTTTTGGGCAAACAAAATGCATGAAGTCTTCAAAGGTGACCTTGTATTCATCGTATAACGTCTATCTTACGCTCCTTAAGCATCGTTTCTTGTTTGGTGGGAAAGCTAACGAGTG
This sequence comes from Tinamus guttatus, assembly GCF_000705375.1. Next base: position 259,652 of record NW_010587994.1, read on the forward strand.
TGGTGTGCTCCCTTGCAGCGCTGGTCGGACTACGTGGAGCGGTACGTCAACTCCGATTCTACCTCCCCGGAGCTCCGCGAGCACCTGGCCCAGAAACCGGTCTTCCTGCCGAGGTGGGTGGCAGCCCGGCCGCACGGACGGTGTTTGGCCTTAGAGGGCAGAGCAGTTGTGCTCCTTCACAGTGTTGGGTGTTTAGTCTCTCCTGTATTTCGATGCCACTACCGAAGCCGTTACCCTGGCAGTGTGGCACACGAGTACCGTGCTGCTGTTTATCCCAACAGCCTGTGGGTCCACCCCGGGCTCCTGCTCTCCAGTGACTGGGAGATGGCATGGCCCGCAGCTGGCAGGCAGGGTGAGGGCTCTTGACTCGCCAGATGTTTTCTGGCAGTCCTGCCTCGGCTTACGGGTAACCTCCGGGTGCCAAGCCGGGACTTTTCCCGAGCAGGGAGCTGGTTGCATGTAGCTGTCACTCAGAAATAGTTAACCATGTGGGCTGACGGGTAGGGGTCGGAGCCCCTACCTATGCATGACTTCAATCGGTGGCAGTTGTGCTCCAAGTTGTATGTCAGGTTGGCGAAGGGTCAGCGCAGCTCCACCAGCAACACCCATCCTAGCCCATCCTAGAGCACTAATTCCAAGAGGGGTTCTCTGGTTTGCAGGAATCTGAGGAGGATCCGTAAGTGTCAGCGTGGTCGGGAGCAGCAGGAGAAGGAAGGGAAGGAGGGAAACAGTAAGAAGTCCATGGAGAACGTGGAGAGCTTGGACAAGCTGGAGTGTAAATTCAAACTGAACTCCTATAAGATGGTGTACGTGATCAAATCGGAGGATTACATGTACAGGAGGACCGCTCTGCTGCGAGCTCAGCAGGTAGGAGCGAGTGAAAGGATCGGGCTGGGCAGACCGTGTTTTCTGGGACCTCTTGCTCCCAAAGATCAAGTGGGAAGAGTCAGATAAAATCTCCTTGGGGGCCCCAGTTGATAACATTTAGTTGTCTTTGTGTTGCCAGGAGGATCGTATGTGCTGGTTTTGTCCTCCCAAGGCACTAAAGACCTTCTGAATGTTCTTAAAGTGTAATCCTTTGTACCTCTAACTCTTGTCATCCTCCCCATCCCTCCTTCCTTTTCTCCAGAGAGTTTGAGAAGACTCTGAGAGTTTGAGGGACTCTCCAGAGAGATTGAGATCGCTGTGGTAGGACAGTGATTTCGACTGTTAGCTCCCACTTTTCTTTCAGGAGGCACTTCCCGTGGGTGGCTGGCCCCTGTTTTAGGGAAAACCCATCTTTTGCACGTTCTCACGGTGACTTGTGAGCGTGCCTGTCCTTCCAGGGCACCTCTGCACCGCGTGCTCTCTAACCCAGCGAGTCGCTCTGGGGACCGTCCCCTCAGCGTCTCTGTCCCCAGTCACGGAGAGCGGGAGCCCTCAGGTTGCTCCTGCATGGCCGAGCGCTGCAAACACCCGGCAGCTGCTCTAGGAACACTGGGTTTGTGGCAAGGATGCGTGCAGCGAGGCCACAGCTACGAAGGCATCACCCCGTGGGTGTTTTCCCAGGGATAGGAAGTCCTGGGTGTAAGGGAACAGCCCTTGTCTCCCGCACAGCCCTCAGTGCAAGTGATGGCCACTGTAAATTGGAATTCGACTTTGCTTCACCCTTTTTTCACTCAGATTCACTTTTCATCCCAGCTGTTGGGGTCCTCTGTGCCAAAAGTAACTGTGGGAGGGAAGGAAGGAGGATGTGAATGTGCGGGAAAGGCTGGGAGGGAGAGAGGGGAACAGGGGTGCAGGAGAGGGCAGGAATTGTGAACTGTCCGGCTGTTGTTGAGCCATAAAGGTTGGGGAGTTGCTTTTATTCATGGTGAAAACAACTGGAGGAGCCGAATTTGCAATGACTCAGTCAAGGAAACTTGATTTCGTGTTCTGAATGCTTTGACAGTTGGCTACTTTTTTCATCACACTGGCATATTTGTCTCTGTTGGAGAAAAATAGTATGTTTTAACAGCAAAATCCAACTGTAGATTATTTAAACTTGAAGTTTTAAATACCCTTCTGTAATTTTATTATGATTTACTTGAAACAAGCTGTTAAATGCCTTTGCTTAGGGAGCAAAAGGAAGTGCAGCCTGCCAGTCCCAGGCAAAAGTTACTGGCTTAAGCACCTGGAAGCAAAGGGAACCAAGCAATAGGCCCTCCTATAGCTGCAGAGATGGGTTGCAGTTTGTTGAATTATTTGCTTTTCTCGGTGAGCTGACCACTACCACCTGTTTCTTGCTGATGAAACACAAATAATGGTTTTACTCAATCCAGTTAAGAATAAATTTTATTAAACTTCTTATACCCCCATTGGATGTTGAGTTAAATAGGGCCTCTTTGAATTGCCAGTAATGAAGATTGTGATGAAATTTGATCTGTCCAATTAAATTGGCACAAACCGCAATAAGTTATCTCAAACAGGGTGCAGTTTGCTACTGTTTATCACAAAGAATCTCAATATAGGTCAAACTATTGAATTTTTAAGCAGCGAGAGTGCAGCAAATCTTGATTAGTAAAGTGTCCTGAAAGGGCTGCAGAAGTTGCATTTAACCACAAATAGATTGGACTTAACGGGTAACAGCCATCAAGAAGTCATCATTCTTTAGGAGAAAAGTAAAACAGAGCCTAGAATGAACAAGTTAGTTTTAATTGTGAGGTTTAATTATATTATCTGGAGTTTATGCTAAGCCAGTGGTTAGATCTGGCCCCATCCATGGTTACCTGTGGCACACGTAGCGTACAAGAAGGCTGCACGAAGCTTCCCAGCCGGTCTCCCACTTTTGGGGACACTGAGGGGACACTGACCTGGTCCCCTGGGGACCCACATCGCTGTCCACGGGGCGCAGAGGGGACAGGGAGCTGGGATGGGGACTTGGTGTCAGGGCAAGCGTCTCCATTACAAATTCCCAAACTATGTTGCCTTGGGAACCGCTTTGCATGCTGAGCTTTGAACGCTGCGGTCGAATCCTTCTTTTTCTAACACCTCTCCCTGTTTCCGTAGTCACACGAAAGAGTGAGCAAGCGGCTGCACCAGCGGTTCCAGGCCTGGGTGGACAAGTGGACCAAGGAGCACGTGCCCCGCGAGATGGCCGCCGAGACGAGCAAGTGGCTCCTGGGCGAAGGCTTGGAGGGCTTGGTGCCCTGCACCACCACCTGTGACACAGAGACCCTGCACTTTGTGAGCATTAACAAATACCGCGTCAAATACGGCACAATATTCAAGACACCGTAAACGCCCCGGGCAAGGGAAGAGCCCGGGATATATGTGTGTGTGTGTGTGTGTGTATGTGTGTGTGCATCAAGGAAACGAGGAAGATGCCTTTCTCCCCTCACTGTGTATCTCCGTAACATGGCCACTTGACTAGTGGGTGACTGGTACAACCTGTCCCCAGCGGGATTCTCCGTAGGAACGTGGATCGCCGCGCGCCCAGGCTGTCGCCCGGCGCCCTGTCGCCTTCGGCGCGCGCCGCGGGGCGAAGGACCCTTCTCCGAAGCGAGCGATCCCCGAGGGACACGGCTAGCTCGCACACACCAGCAGCGCTGAGGCTCAGCGAGGGAGCGGGCCCGGGGGCTCGCGGCCAGCCCGCTTGCTCGGGCGCCTGTCACCAACTGCGGAGGAGCCCGGCACAACCGGCGTCCCCTCTGCCACCGCACGGGGCCACCCCACAGAGCTGCCGCCGTTCCTCGCTCCCCTCTCTCCCTCCCACGCTGGACTCAACCAGTGCAGATTGGTCTGTCCTTTCTAGTGCCAGTGGAACTGTTTTTGTACCTGCTTGTTTACTAGTCTCTCCTAGTGCCATGCACCAGCTTTTCACACACATGTCCATGCACACACACACACCAGAAACAACACCACAATTTTAACATGTTCCCCTCATTTTTTTGTAAATAAATTGTACAAATTGTCAATTTTTTTGTTTTTTTTTGTTTGTTTGTTTTGTTTTTTATTAAAGGAAGTATGCTTGATGTGCTAGCATAACTGTACTAGCTTCTTGTGTACCATAGTACCAGGTGGCTTGAGAATTAGTACCTACAGACAGACCTACGAAGACATTTATTACACTTTTTACCAAAGGGAGTTATCATTGTAGTGCTTTTGTGTGGAAACTTTTCTCTCCTTTTTTTGTAAATAAAAACGATGTCTTTGTTCTTACTGGAGGAAGACGCTTGCTCACCCGCAGCCCTGGTCCTGCTCTGAGGGGCACTGTGCAGCATGCAGATTTGGGGAGAGGGTGGGAAGCGGGGACACCCTTTTGTCATCGCCTTCACAATCTGAGAGGAAAAAGCAGAGGCAGTGTGTGTGCTTTGTGGTTGACACAACCGAGTTATAAGCAGTCTGTTAAGATATATAGATATATATTATATATTTTTTATTTTTTTTAATTTGTGTTTCCTGGTGGGTAATTTCTATCCACCTAGTCTTCCAGCTCCAAGGACCTTCGCTTTTGGGAAGTGTTGCCGAGCTACTTAGCTGGGGTTGATTGTGCTTATGTATTTTTCCCTCTCAGTATTGGAGAAAACATCTTAAGTACCAAACCAGTATTTGCTAGAGCTGCTCTGTGTGTGTGTTTGTGGGGGGTGCGTGCGTGCGTGCAAGAGATGGGCGAGGGGGCGGGTGGGTTTTGGTGCATTTCACTAGTGAAATCCACATATGGGATATATATTTTTTTAAAGTATAGAAGTTTAGTGCTGGCAGATATTTAAACACAGGGAAGAAACCTTGATTTTAAATAAACAAGAAGTCGGCACGGACTTCGTAAGCCACGACAGCCACCACTGCACTGTCTCTCCTCCTCAAAGGAGGCGGTTTTCCCTGCACAAGCCCGCGGGGACGGCAGCCCCGTGCAGGGGGCACATCCAGCCCTGGAGACGAGCGGGATTCTCCGGAGCGAGGGAAGAGCCCGGCAGGGAATGCGCACTTTGCCAGCAATAAGTCGCCCATCTCCTTTGCTGGAAAGGGGTCTTAAGCATCCTGCGCCGCCACCGAGGCCCCGCGCACCCCGGTGCGCACAGGGTGACACAAGCGAAGTATGGGTGACGCAGGGTGTTGTCTGCCGGTGGTTTTGCGGGTGTCTCGTCCTTCCATCCCCACGTCCCTCACCGAGCTCCAAGCTCTACTCCCAGCCTGTATGATAGCAATGGGGTTCCCTTTTTTTTTTTTTTTTTTTGTTTCTTTTTATTTGAACTTGCTTTTTGTATTATGTAATGTGATCTTCGGCCCACTATCCATGTGATTTCTTATACCAATGTTGTAAACTTGACTGTAGTGCGGTATTTCCATTAAAATATCAGGGCTAACCCGCGTGTTGCTTCCTTGCTGGCCGCACGGGGGTACTTCCGAGGAGGGGACAGCGGGGGGTCCCCGCTCGCGCTGCGCTTTGCGGGGCCCGGAGGCAGCGACCGCGGGGGACGCGGCCC
>NW_010587994.1:265504-281230 GCF_000705375.1 Tinamus guttatus
GTAGCGGTTGTCGGCGTTGCTAGGAGACGCCCCGCGGGGTGACGCGGTCGCTGCCCTCGCAGGCTGTTCGGGGAGCGCTGCCCGGCCGCGTCCCTCTCCTGCTTCCAGACGCCGCAGCGGGTGCCCTACGCCGAGGCCGTGAGGCAGCAGTTCAGGACGGTGCAAGTTGGAGACACCTTCGGGCCCACGTGAGTCTGACTTGGGGTGTCCTCGCACTTGGGTTACGGTTGGAGAGAGCAGGGGCGGGGATCAAGCCATGTTTTGGGGTGGATGTACCCCAAACTCCACACTGGAAGCTCAGAACAGCTTTGCTTAGACAGGAACCCCTTCCCAAGTGTTGCAGGGTGGCAGGAGGTGACAACCCTGATGCCCAGTGCAGGATAAGCCTGGCTCCCGCGAGGTGCTGCTCTCGGCAGTGCACGCTCTCTTCCAGGTGGGAGACGTGCTGGTTCAAGGTGGAGCTGCGCGTGCCCCCGGCGTGGGCAGGCCTCGAGGTGCACTTCATCTGGGAGAGCGATGGCGAGGCCATGGTGTGGCGAGATGCACAGCCGGTGCAGGTGAGGAGGCACAGCGCAGAGTGTGCCAGCTGTGCCGGTCACCCCGCTACCTGCAGAGCTCCTTCTGTAGCTGTATCCCACTTACTCTTCCTTCATGGGGCACTGGAAACCCCTTTCCATTTGTTATGCGCTCTTCAGAGTAACACCCAGAAAAACAAGCGAGGTTGTACATTTCAAGCTGTTTTTTAGAGTGTCTTGCCTCCACAGGATTTAGGTTTCAGATCTGTAGACCAGTAACAGCTAAATACCTCTGGTTTCGACGTTAGCAAACCTGTTCTGCAGGCCTATAGGGAAGCATTGGGCCTGAGACATAACTCACCACCTCTGTCAGGAACAGTGGAACAGACTCCTGTTGGGACTGGAACAGGTCAAACCAAGTCCCATCTTGGGGCAGTGGATCAGTCCAGGTGACCCTTTGCAGTCCCTTCCTGCTCTCTTCTCTTTGGCGGTGTCCCCACGCCTGGAATATCCTCAGGGTGTCTTGTGCTGCCCATCTGGCGACTGTCGAGCACACTGACAGAGAACTGAGGATCTTTTTGGTTGAATGTACTGTCTTCCCCTCCTAGGGATTGACCAAGGAAGGCGAGAAGACCAGCTACATCCTGACCAGCAGCCTGAAGGAGACAGAGCCCCACAGGTGGGTGGTCACCTGGCCAGAGGCCCCTGCCATGGGAGAGCTTGGAGTCTGAGATGTCCGGGTCTGCCTCAGAGCTGTGTGGAGCCCGTGTCACCTTCGGACCATCCCGCTCTGGCAAACGCCGTCAGCTGGGCCATGATCAGGTTATCAGTGGAGAAAGCTCTCCCTTCTCCCTCCAAGGTCATGCCCCACAGTGAAGCTGGTGTCTTTTGTCCCCCAGAGAGACAAGCTCACCTACTTTTGGGGTGTTAGTCTCATATTGTTCTTTAGTGCAGTGTCAGGGTGCTCTGGGCTCTGCTAAGGATCCTGTGTTCAGGGATCTGTCAGGAGTTCAGCTGTAGCTGATCCTGGCATGGGGAGAGGAATGGACTTTTGCTGCTGTTTGCCTGTGATCAGCTCCTTGATAGTTTCCTCTTGCTCTTGGCAGCCTGACGCTGTACGTGGAGCTGGCCTGCAATGGTCTCTTTGGGGCCGGGAAGGGCAGCATGATTGCCCCTCCGGACCCGGACAAGAGATTCACCCTGAGCAAGGCAGAGCTGGCTGTCTTCAACAGGGATGTCTATGAACTGCTGGTGGATCTGGAGATACTGCTGGACATGGCCCAGGTCTGTGTGCTCATTTGCTTCCCTTCCTTCACCCTTTGGTCCTTCATCTCCAACATCTTAATTTCATCTCTTTCTTTCACTGTTAAGATCTATCTTCCCCCTGCCAGGAGGCCCTGGAGGAACAGGCATTTTTTCAGTGCTGCTTTAGAATAACTGACATTTGTCTGGAGTGGGAAAGAAATTGAGCAGAGTGATGCTGTTATTTCATGCACTCCTTGCTCCAAGGCAGGATCTGCTTGACCAGAGCCAGTTGTGATGGGTGTTCATCTAACTTGTCTTTAAAAGACAAATGTGCAGAGACAGGAGGTTGCGTCCGCGAGGCAGGGGACACGGTGCTCGCCTGGCCCCAGTACCAGGGGCAGATGCCAGGAGGAGGCAGCAGATTTCCCCAGGATTGGTGGCTCCCGTGTCGGTGCCGCTTGGAGCTGCAGGATGTGCTGCGCTCCACACCAGGCTATTCCCACTCTGCCCCCAGCACCTCGGGGAGGAAAACCAGAGGAGCTTTCAGGCGCTGTACGCTGCCAACCAGATGGTGAACGTGTGCGATGTTACGGACCCGGCCACCTTCCCCGCCGCGCGGCGCTTGGCTGCGGGGATCTTCAGCCAGAAGAACGGCGCGAGCCAGCACACCATCCACGCCATGGGGCACTGCCACATCGACTCCGGTGAGAGCAGCACGGCGCTCCCCGCGCTCCCCGCACGGCCGCTGCCCAAGGGAGGGCGTGAGGGATGGGTCACACGGGATCTCAACGCTCGGTTTCAGGTCCCTAGAGAGGGTTCACTCTCAAGGGCAGCAGGACAAGCAATAGCGGCGGGGGGCAGGCTATCTTTTTATCAGGCCCTCGAGTCAAAGGAGAGCACTTGGCTCTAGCATTTCTCCGAAGGGCAGCACAGCCCCATGCGCAAGGGAGTCTGGCTCTACCTCACCCCGGTAGCCTGTGGCAAGTAACAGCCACGTGTCTCTCTCTCCGCAGCCTGGCTGTGGCCGTATGAGGAGACCATCCGGAAGTGCGCGCGGAGCTGGGTCACGGTTGTCCGCCTGATGGAGCGCAATCCAGAGCTCACCTTCGTCTGCTCCCAGGTGAGCGGCCTCCCTCCTAGCAAGAAGGAATGGGGCGATGGGCTCCCTGTGCTCGCAGCTCGGGGCGGTCAGGTTCACAAGCAGGACTTGACCTGCAGGGCTCCTAGGCTGGGACACTGGATGAACCAGAGCTTTGCTCAAGGGACACAACAGAGAAGCCAAGACTGCTGCGTGTGCAGCTCACCCCTTGCTGTGCTCCAAGGAGCTCTCTGAGGGAAGGGGACTTGTTGTCAAACTGTCTGAGGAATTTTCCCTCTGTCTGTAGCGTGTTGCTGCTTCAGCGTGACTCAAAATGACAGGCGGGTGACCAGGAACATCCTGAGGATGCTCAGGGACTTCTCTTTGGAGTGGCGGGGAGCAAGCTGAGACTGACTTCTGTGCTCTGGCAGGCGCAGCAGTTCGAGTGGGTGCGATGCTGGTACCCTGGGCTCTACACACAAATTCAGGACTATGTCACGAAGGGACGGTTCATTCCTGTTGGAGGCACCTGGGTAGAAATGGTGAGAATCGTGGGGGCCCCGAGTCAGCGCGCCTTTCCTGAGCCACCTCTGTCTGGAACTAGTACTGGCCAGAGCAGGGCCTTCTCCGTGCCTGGTTGGTGGTGCTCTCAGGAGCTGGAAAGCAGCCCCTGTCTGGGTTGGATCTTCCTTGTGCAGAGCTGAGCTCTGTCCTGCCAGATGCTCCTCATGCTCTACCAAAGCAGGTTGACAGGATGGCAGGAGCTGGGATGCTTACAGGACCTGTCCTTCATCCTGCCTGGCTGTGCGCATTGGAGGAAAAGACAGAGACTCCCTGTGCTTTTTCCCTAGGATGGGAACCTGCCCAGCGGGGAGTCCATGGTGCGGCAGTTCCTCCAGGGTCAGCGGTTCTTCCAGCAGCAGTTTGGCCGGATCTGCTCAGAGGTACCTGCTCCTTTCCACCATGCCTCCTTTGCATGTCATCTTCCCCTGTCCCTCGCGGTGTGTAGGAGTTTCTCCAGGCCTTGCCTTCCAGATCTGATGTTCCTAGGTCTTGGTTGTACTGCCTGTTAGTCCCTGATAGGTCTTTAGTTGCTGTTTGTCTAGCAGCTCCAGGGTCCCCTTCGCAGCAGGGTCTCGGAGTCTGCACCCTGCTCCGTGCTCAGGCTGTGGTGTGTGGCCAGAGTGACTCCCGTGACTCTCTCCCTCTGCTGCTCCCAGTTCTGGCTGCCGGACACGTTTGGATACTCGGCACAGCTGCCCCAGCTGATGCGTGGCTGTGGCATCCGGCGCTTCCTCACGCAGAAGCTCTGCTGGAACCTGGTGAACCCCTTCCCGGTGAGCTGTGCTCTCGATGGGACTTGCGAGGGAGAGTGGGCTTCTAGTGAGCAAGTTTTTCACTGATGTGGTTGGGATGGGCCCTCCGCACACACACCTGTGTGTGGGGACAAGCATGGAAACCAAGGACAGAGGGTGAAAGTACAGCTGTAGGTACAGATGTCGGCAGAGATTTCCTTTTGGGAGCTTTTGGGAATAATGGCTTGTGCGTTAGCTGCTGGGCACTGCAGAGGCTGTACTAAACTCCTGGCTTCCCTTTGGCTCCTCTCCAGCATCACACCTTCTTCTGGGAAGGCATTGATGGCTCCCGAGTCCTGGCCCATTTCCCCCCTGGTGACTCCTATGGGATGCACGGGCGAGTGGAGGAGGTGAGTGAGGTTGCCAAACTTGCAAAGTGCGGTGCCGTATCTGAGGCTCCGAGGAGAGGGCGCTGCCTGGGAGAGCAGCATTGCTGACAGCGGCCCACTTCCCTCTGGGATGTGTTTGTGCCTCATCCCTGCAGTGTCAGGTGCAGGAATGGGGCAGGGCTGGACTCTGCACCCTGAAGACTGATCTGGCACTGATGTGTGGGTCTCTGGAGGCCGTCTCTGGAGGCACCTGAGGAATTCATCTGTCCCAAACGCCATCTAGATGCTGAAAACAGTGAAGAACAACAAGGATAAAGGACGTGTGAACCACAGCGCTGTCCTCTTCGGCTTTGGAGACGGAGGAGGAGGCCCCACACAGAAGATGCTCGACAGGATGAAGAGAATGAGTGACACGGACGGGCTGCCAAGGTGAGAGGACAGCTCGTTTCCTCCCTCCTTGTGCCAGCACAGAGCACTTGTTTGGAGCTGGGCCTGCGCTTTGGCAGCACAGAAGGAAGCAGTGCGCAAAGCAGGGCAGGGAGCAAGTTGGGAGAGTCTGTGATACACAGAGGAGAAACAGGAGATGGAGAAAGCCAGTCCTCTGGCCTTGCTTCTTTCCTGCCTGCAGTTTGTAGTTAGGCAGGTTTATGAGCTAAAGGTAGCAGCTGGAGCTTCGTGCTTAACCACTAGACCTGTGTTCCATGGGTTTGTCTTTTGGGACTAAGTCTGCTTCAGGCATGTGATATCTCGGATGGGGATTTAACCTGCTTAAAAATACCCTTTGTGGAAAAGGGCACCTTTGTGCTTGTTTTATTAAGCCCTTTGGGCCTTGCCATCTCATCAGATGTTTCCATCTTTTTGTGTTGCAACGGACAATGGTTTTTCCCCACCACCACTTTGTTTTCCCCACTAATGTTCTGCATCTGTGGCTTCACTCAGCCGAGTCCCCCCACACCCCTTTGAGCTCTGCAGGGTGGGTGGTTTGGGGTTTCCAAGGCTTCAATCCTGAGGCTGTCACCTTTCTGGTCGGGATCTGCTGGTATCTGTGGGCTTCTCTCCCAGCTCCGCAGTGTGTGTCTTTTCCACAGGGTTCAGTTCTCCACTCCTGACCAGCTCTTCTCTGCGCTGGAGAAGGAATCATCCCAGCTGTGCACCTGGGTGGGAGAGCTCTTCTTGGAGCTGCACAACGGCACCTACACCACCCAGGCCCAGGTGAGTGTGCGCCAGGCAGGGGGACAGCAGCCTCCTTCACCGCTATGGAGGGGACCATCTCCAGGGCTCCTTGCTGCTGCTCGGGTGGCTTCAGGCTTTGGGCAGTGCCTTTTTGTTCTCAGCAGTGAGGGCCTCTAGGTAGTCAGGACTCCAGAAGGCAGATCCATTCTTAGTCTTTAGTAAGGCTAAGACTTATTAAGATCACTCTGGGATGAGTGATCTATTCCCAGCTACCCGCTTCCTAAGCACCTTCCTTCTCTCCGTGCTGTGGCCCCAGATAAAGAAGGGGAACCGGGAGTGCGAGCGCATTCTCCACGACGCCGAAGTTCTCAGCGCTTTGGCTCTGGCTCGGGGAGGCAATTTCCAGTATCCAGCCGTCGAGCTGCAGCGGCTCTGGAGGTGAGGACATAGGGGAGGATATAGTGCAATCCCTGCCCAGGATTATAAAAGTACAGGCGCATGTGACCGCTAGGGACCTCATGGGGGCACAGGCAAACTGGCAGTTGTTGCGTTACTGCTTGTACCTGCCTGAGCCCAGTTAGAAATCCCTGCTCTCAGCACGTGAAGTGCCTGGAGTAGTCGGACAGACCCAGGGCAAGCAGTAACCTGACTCACAGTTAGCATTTAGCACCTTTGCAGAGCCCATATTGCCCTGCTGTAGGTACTCAACCGCTTCTGTAAACTGATCAAGGGTCCAACTGGAAAGTGTTTAAGGACTTTGCTTGATTCTTCCATTGGAAGACAGCTCCAAAACCTCTCATCTGGTAGTGGGAAACTTATTTTGCAAACTACGCTTGTTCCTAGGCGGTTTGACTTGCCTGAACTTGTGCTACGCCATATTCAGTAGCCCTAGGCGGAGGAGAAAGCAGCTCTTTCTTACTCCCCACATTTGTGGTTTACTAGATGGTAATTAAAAGGCTCTAACATAAAGGGATTTAAACAGTGCTGTGGAAAAAAAATTCTCAATTATTTGCAAACAGGGCATAAGAAACAGTTAACTGTTCATTTTGCAAACAGGTATGTTAGAAAACATCTGTTCTTCTCCACTGCTTCCTCACATGGCTCTGGTCTTTGTTTTAGGTTGTTGCTCCTTAACCAGTTCCATGATGTGCTGCCAGGCAGCTGTATCCAGCTCGTGGTTGAGGATGCCCTCCGCTACTACACAGGTGGGCAGGGAATTTGGGGCTTGTCCATCTGAGCACACAGGGTCCTGGATAACACTCCCTGCCTTGAGGGGCGCAGAGGTTTCATCCCTGCCTCTGGAATGCCAGGCACTAGGGAGGGCACATCTACAGCACAGCATGTGCAGGCATGTGGCAGAAGCAGTATTAACTCAACCAACGAATAATGAGCTGAAAAATTAAATAAAATCCTGTATTATTTACGTTTCTGCTTGCTCCTTTGCATGTCCAGATGGATCCTAGCAAAGGAGGGAGATGCCCCCAGGCAGTTACGATGGCTCAGTTTATTACAGCTTAACAATTTTTCCACTGAGCTGCAGTAGCTCATTGTAATCTTGTAATAAAAAGGTTATAGTTATCTACTATACCTAGTAGATAATATTAGCAACAATAAATAATTTTATAATAAAATGTGTTCATGGAAGTGCCAGAAACTCTCAGACATGTGAAAGAGCCTGGCTGGGTCCAACCTGGGCCTTTTTTTTTTTTTTTTTTTCCCAGAGATCTGCAAGGCTGGTGTTCAGCTCCAGGGAGAAGCTGTAGAGTCCTTATGTGGGGAACTGCTGAGGTCCAACAGGTCCAACTTGGAGAGCGCTGAGAGCACCCTCGTGTTGAACACATTGCCCTGGGACAGGACCGAAGTCATCTCCAGGATTGGGCCAACTGGAGCAGAGATTTTAGGTATGCTTAATTTGGGGTTACTCCTGTGCCAGAAGATGGAGAGCAATGGTATCTTCTGCCTCTCCCTGGTATGGAGAGGATTCAGTGCTTAGACAAATTGCTCCTTTGAGCTGATTCCACTTACTTTGTCCCAAAACTATGGCTATAGAAGTGGAGGAGGTATCTGATTAAGAACAGGGGTAGCACAGTGTGAGATAGGGATGGATCTGAGAGATGGTGAAACAGATCCTCTTTCCTTTCCAGCTCTGGTGACAGCTCCCAGCATGGGCTATGCTATAGCCAGGGAGCCCGTGCTGCCCCCTCAGCTTGTGTCGGTGACGAAACGGGTAAGCACGGCCCGTGGACCCCACAGCAAGCACCTTGCAGGGGGCTAGTGAAGCTGGCACACAGCAAGCCAGCATCCTCTCTTTGCAAAAGGGGTACAGCTCCTGCAGGTTTAGATCTGTGAACTGTCCTCCTGCCCTCTCTGCCCAGGAGGATGGCTCCGTTATCATGGAGAACGGGGTGCTTGCAGCGTGCCTGGACACGATGGGACGCCTGACCTCGCTTCGGCTGGTACACTCCGACAGGTAGGTCTTGCTCCCAGCTTCTGGGACCAAGGCTCCCCCGAGGTGCTGGGGGCTCAACCAGAACTTCCTCCCTTCTGCTTCCAACCTTCTCAACTTGTTCTTGTGAAGCTGCTCGTGAAGCAACTATTAAGTGACTGTTCCTGTGTTCCACTTTGTTCCAGAGAGTCAGTCCCGGATGGATGCCCTGCCAACCAGTTTGCACTCTTTGATGATATTCCCTTGTACTGGGATGCTTGGGATGTGATGGATTATCATCTGGAAACCAGGTAGAGGAGCAGTGCGGGTAGTGCTCAGATCTCATCTTATCTTTGGGGTTCTTGATTCCTTCTCCGTCAAGCCCAGCCCTAACAAAACCTTGCATAGCCCTCATAGATAGCAGGAGCAATGCCTGCTCTCTGTGGGGCTGGATCAGGGTTTGGGAACTCGAGAGCTACCAGGCTTGTAGACCAGCTCTGCTACTATTCTCTTTCTCTAGGAAACCGGTCACATCTCTGCTAAAGCCTCTGGAAATCACCCAGCGTGGTGGGCTGCGAGGAAGCGCCAGCTTCTGTCTGCGGATTGGGGAAAGGAGTACCTTAACACAGGAGATCATCCTGGATGCCATGAGCCCATACCTGCGGTTCCTGACCCAGGTTTGGCTTGTCACTGTGCAATACAGACCTCTGTGCTACGCAGGAAGGGCCCTGGGCAGGAAGGAAGGAAGGAAGGAATGCTGCTTGTGACCTACATCCCCCTCCTGGCATGTTGCCCACTGCCTGACCTCCTCCATGTCCGGAAAAGCCAGTGCAAGGATGGGGATCCTGCAGCTGGGATGTGCTCCAAGAAAGGTGCCAGGCTTCTGGCTAGTGGATGAGTAGCTGTATCCTCTTGGCCCTGAGATAGCTGAGCAGAGGAGAGACCCATCAGTGCAGCTAGGTGGGACTTGGGTGCTGCTGTACTGCACGTGGTGCAGGCTGGGTGGGAATAACAGGAGCGCAGCCTCTGCCTGACAGCCCTCAGTGATGGTGCTCTTGTGCTGCCACATGTAGGTTGAGTGGAAGGAGGCTCACAAGTTCCTGAAGGTGGAGTTCCCCGTGCAGGTGCGGAGCACAAATGCTACCTACGAGATCCAGTTCGGGCACCTGCAGCGGCCAACTCACTGGAACACATCGTGGGACTGGGCCCGGTTCGAGGTGAGAGGGAAGGGCCAGGCTCGTCCTCCTGTCCCACGTGCCCTGGTCACACACTGGGGCCGCTCTTTTTCCTCCAACAATGGGACAGCCAACGCCTGTATGGTGGAGCTGCTGTCATTCCCAGACAGGTACCTTGAATCCTCAGGCAGTACCTTTATGTGGCAAGTAACTTCCTTTGGTTCCTCTTGCAGGTGTGGGCTCAAAAGTGGATGGATCTCTCTGAGCACGGCTTCGGCGTCGCATTGCTCAACGACAGCAAATACGGGGCATCGGCCCACAGGAACGTCCTCAGCCTCTCGCTGTGAGTACGGCTGGGGTGAGGGCTTTGGTCTCTCGAGTGTCTCTTTGAAGTTGAGGCAGTGCCTTCCCCTACATGATCACAGTTAATAAGGAACTAATCTAGCATTAGGCAAGCTGGCTGCTTGTCTCTCAAGAACTTCTGGCTAACTTAATTAAAATTGATTGAGATAAGCCCCATCAATTATGCTTAGATCATTCAGGAAATCAGAGCCACATTTGAACCATATAATTTCTCTGTTGCTGGGCAAAATACACACCAGGAGGGAAGACCTAAGGAAAGGGAAGGAATTGCAATGTTATAGATACCCACAAAGCTGAGAATATCACCACATATTCCAGTTTGAGTTCATCAGCTACAGTTTCATAGGAGACCACCCTTCAAAAGTCATTTTTAGCATGTAGGGCATCTAGTCCAGGGTCTGTTTCCTGCTGCCCGCAGCCAGAGGCACGTTGGTGTCCGAGGAGGGCCCAGTCTTGAGGCAGAGGAGGGAGACAGCCGACTTGTCACAGTGCTCGCCTGACACCAGACTGGGTGACGGAGGGATAAAGGCAAGTCCAAGGACACCGATCTCACCCGCCTCTCACCTTAGGCTGAGAGCACCCAAGTCCCCTGATGCCACGGCAGACATTGCACAGCACCAGTTCACCTACGCTGTGATGCCCCACGAGGGTGAGTCCTGGCAGGGTGCAGCCCCATCCAACAAACACGGGGCAGAGGAGGTCTCAGCGGCTCCGGGCGAGCGCAGGGAGCAGCATCTGGGGGCAGCTCTGGCCAGAGGCTGGCTAATCATTCTCACGTTGCAGGTTCCTTCCAGGATGCAGGTGTGATCCAGTGCGCCTACAACCTGAATTTCCCTCTTCACGTGGTCCCAGCTGGCTCTGCCCCGTGCTCGGCCTGGAGCGCCTTTTCCGTGAGCTCGCCTGCAGTCGTGCTGGAGACTGTCAAGCAGGTAAGTTCCCAGGGCAGAAGAGGGAGGCTGAAGCGGGGGGTCTAGGACACACGCTCGCTCACAGCAGCTCAGCCACAGTCGCTTGGGTTGAGGTTCCTGTCTTTTTGCACAAACGTCCTTCTGCTCCATCCCTGAAGGCTGAGGACAGAGCGGAAGCGGTGGTGGTGCGACTGTACGAGGCGCACGGCAGCACGGCCGTGGCCTGGCTCCAGACCTCGCTCCCCGTTCGAGAGGCGATGCTGTAAGTGCGCGCTGGGGGAACGGGCACCCGGGGGAGCTGTTGCTTTAATGTCACCAACTGCTTCCTTCCCTAGCTGCGACCTCCTGGAGCGGCCGGCTGAGGGGAGCTGCCTGCCCTTGGAGCAGCGGGGCCTGAGGCTTTCCTTCTCACCCTTCCAAGTGCTCTCTGTCCTCTTGGTCCTGAGGCAGTGACGCTGCAACCTGAGTTCATCCTGCAAGCTCAGATTTCAGCCCGAGGCCTCCCGGCCACGGCTTATCTCACAGTTGACCTGGTGGCGGTGCCATCTCTTCTGTCCCTACTGAATGAGGTATTTTCACTCACTGCAGCCCAGTCCAAGACGTGCACGGGGGCAGCGGTTCCAGAGAAGGGCAGTTGCCCTCTTGCTCTTCCCTCTGGCCATCAGAGTGCAGCAGTTGACAAAAGCTGAGAACAGCCACGTTTTTGGGAACAGCAGAAAAGCAATAAAACTGCCCCTGCAGATCATGCAAACAGGGTAGAGCTGCTCCTTTCTGCTCCATGTTGTTAGTGCCCTGGTCTGCAGGCCAAGACCAGCCTGAGCCCCAAGCAGCAACAAGCTGCAGAAGGAGAGCTGCAGAACAGAACTGCAAAGTCACACCAGCCTCCTTCACCTCCTGCCTTCTGCCCCCACGAATTTCCTGCCTCTTACACTGGTCTTACAGATGAGACATAAATAAACAAGAGCCTTACACAAACACCATCGAGTCGGTTTTCTTACCTTATTTGCAGATGCCTGCAGTGATCGCAGCTGCTGTTCACTCAGTGGCCACAGTCCAAGGCTCTGCTGTTGGGTTTGCAGGGGGAAGGGGAGACTGCCCCAGCTCACAAGGGAAGACGGGGGGAGGCAGTGGGGGTTTCATTGGGCACAAAAATGCACACAGGGCCATTTCTCTACAAAATACTTCTTTATTAGTCAGCTAAAAAAGCAGTTGGGGCCTTCACTGTGATGCCAGCTCTCAGCCAGGAAAGGCAGAAAGGAAGGGAGCGAGGCACAGTCCAAAGCAGTCCATGGCCCTTGCTCCCTGCTCCACCCAAGCCTGCAGGGCTGTAGCTTCCTGCACCAGGCCAGCCTGGAGTGGCTGCCTTTGCTGGAAGAGCTGTGGTCCCACCAAGGAATTGACCTAAAAACCCACGCTGTCACACGAGCAGTAGCCAAAGGCAGAAAACCAAAGCTTTTAGAAAAGTTTAAAAAGGCAGGACTGGGCAGCTCCCCCCACGCTGGCTGCCATGCTGCGACGGACTGCAACAGGCTTTGGAAAACAGGCTGGAGGGTGAGGGAGGTCTGGAAGCATCACCTGGTAGCCAGGCTGGCACGTCTGCCCCTGCCACTGCAGCAGGGGTGGCAGCAGCACGCGTGGCTCTGCAGGGCTGTCACATCACACGGCAGGGGCTGTGCCTGCAGGGCGACACGGGATAGGAGCGCCTGGTTCTGCCCCAGGAAGCCTCTTCCTGTGCCCAGCACCACTCCTGCCCCTTGCCATCCCCTCAAGGGCACAAACAGGGGCTCCCACGCTGCCCACTCAAGGTGGTCTGAAATCCACGGGGGCAGGATCCTCACCTGTGCCCCGCCGTGCAGCTGCCCGGCCTCTTTTCGCTCTCACTGGCGCTTCGGGCTCAGCAGGAGCTGGAGCAGCAGCAGCAGCAGCTTTTCTCCTCCTGCGGCCACGTCCCTGCCCTGGATCATCAGCCACCACCTTCTCCTCCTCTTTGCTTGGTTTCAGGGGGCTCCCCCTTCCCCTAGGAAGCCGTCTTGAGGCGCGTGTGGTGACCTGGGTGGAAGTCAGGGAGCTTAGCTACAGCCTTGTGTTCGAGTGAGGCCTCATGCAGGGCAGCACCCAACTGCTCCAGGAAAGGCTGCTTTCCTGCTCGGACAAGACAGGCACAGCAGGAGAGCTCCAGGAGCTTTGTGGTGACATGATGGCTCAGGTTTTAACAGCAAGAGAAGGGAGCATGGATGTTCATGCATCCCTTAGACTAGTGGCTCACAGAAACTGCTGAGGAAGATGACTCCAATAAAAACAGGACCTGTCTGAGCAGGACCTGTATGAGCAGGAACACACGGATCCAGGAGCAGATGCAGGTATCCTCATAAAAAGAACCTTGTACCTCAGGGGTCACAATGTCAGGCTCTGCCTTCGGCTGCGCGCGCTTCTTGCGGGTCTTCCCTCCTGCAAGAGGGGACACGACCAGGTTAGGCGGGCCAGGAGGACAGGGCGCAGCCCTGCTCGCTCTCCTCCGAGAGCCACCACCTCAGGAAACAGAGCCTGGAGGAGGTGGCCTTTCGGGGACATCACCCAGGATGATGTGTGGACTCAGCCAGCATGTGGCACGGTTCAAGGGGCTTCCTTCCCCTCCCAACAGACTCCCCCAGGACACAGAGCTTGCCACATTCCCCATCAGCAGCCCGAGCAAGAGCTCCACGGCCCAGAGCCACCACGTTGCCACAGGGACCTCGGGAGGTTCTGGCACGCTGCTCCGCTGAGCTGCTTTGGTCCCCCACATGGCAAGCACAGGGTTTCTCCCTCCCCATCCTCCCGCAGCAAGGACAGGTCCCTCCAGGATGGGGGGACACTCACCTTTGGGAGCCATGGGACCAGGCTCTCCCTGCAAGGAAGGCGACAGAGCATTGACTGGGACGCGATCAACATGCAGGAATGAGCACCACTGCCACGAGAGCTGCCCTGCAGGTGCTCTCAGCCAGACTGCTGCTCCCCTCTGTGCCCCTTCTCCACCCCATATCCAAGCTGCCCTTAGGAAAACAGCCCCGCTGCTCCAAGGCACCAACACCCTCTCGCTTTGGGGATGGGGCTCACAAAGAAGGAACAGCGCTACCAGAACAACCTCCATCAGCTGAGTCCCCCACTCCTGCTCCAGAGGGAAGCTCATGCCTGGGGGAGTCAGCTGTGGCATGGAGGGTCCCTGCAGCCCCACCTGCACCAGGCTTTGGGAGAGGGAGGGCTCCAGGCAGCAACCTTGGGCTCTTACCTGGAACCAGATGGTCCTGCCCTTGCTGTCACGCAGACAGTTCATGCCAGGCACGGAGTAACACTGCAGCCAGTTCCTGAAAGCCGTGGTATCCTCTGAGTGCTCGGGGTCATAACCCTTTCCTCCTAGAAAAGGGGAGATGTGAAATGTCACCAAAGATTAGAGATGGAGCAGAACCTCTCCAGCCAGAGCCAAGCGGGAGCATCAGGAATGTGTCTTCTGTCCCAACTATGATGTTGGGGCCCCCTGCTCCAAGGCTGCTGCTGCTGGGCACACAGGAGAGGCTGGTGAGTGCCCAGGTCTCCCTCACCACCCAGATGTTGCTGTTCCCACCTCCATCCTGCAGCCTCACCCAGCTCCACGACCTCCATGGACACCGTGTGGCAGAGCTCCAAGAGATCTGGGTTCTCCCGCTTCAGCTTCAGCTTCTTGCTCAGCGTCAGGGAAGGGTCCTGCCAGGGCGGACAGGGGAAGGGAAGTCACCCACCAGTTCTGGTGGCCAGAGCTGGGTCTCTCCTCCTGCATCCCAGCCCAATACCCCCTCACACCCAGTGTGCAACAGCAGTTCTCGGGTCACTTGGGTTTCCTTCTTGCCGGGTCCTTAAAAATAGCCACCCAGGGCCCTGAGATCACAGTAGCCCAATAGCAACTCAGCTGTGGGCTCTGCCACAGCCTCCCACGAGGTTTGAAGCTCACGAGCTGCTTGTTTTCCTCGTCCCTTCCTCCCTCTCACCCTAGGCCCCACAGCAGATGGTTCAGATCTGCTGCCCGCCTTTGCCGCTTCACCAGAGGGGCACGCTGCTCACACACGGCTGTTCATGGCCAATGACAGGAACAAGCTTGACAAGAAAGATCCCCTGCAGCAAGAGTCACGGGAGCAAAGGGAATATTGCTGCTGCCAGGCTGGAAACAGATTCACAGGGTGGGTTTGACCATGGGTGCACCCCAAGCCCCCTGAAGACCCATCCACAGGGTCCTCAGGGCAATAAAACCTCTTGGCAGCAGGACAGGGAGAGGTGATGGCGACATGAGCTCTCCAGGGGCCCCGCGACACTGTTCTGCCCCATTGGAGCGAGGAACCAAACATGAACCGAAAGTGGCCTGAAGCCTGGGCTGGAACAAGGCTCCAAAGCGGAGCTGGACCAGACCCAGGCACCCAGCTGATCCCAGGCCGGCATCTGGGAGCAAACTGAACCACTTCCAGCACTGCTGAGCCCAGAGCTCAGCTAACAACGTTCCTCGCCTCAGTCCTGCTCCCTGCACGGAAGGCGAGAGGCTCCAGGGGCCTGGGACAGTGCTAAGTCCTGCAGGGCTACAAGCAAACAAATCCCAGAAATCACGTTTTTCTGGAAATCTGCCCTTTCCATGCCCAAGGCCAACCAGGCCGCACACATGTTGGAGCACTGCCCAGCTCAGGATAAGCTGGAGATGCAGCCAGCACTTGTTCCTGCACCAGCTTCCCCATGGGAAGAGGAATGAGCCAGACAAGAGAGTAGATGGGAGGTTTACTGCCTTTAAGAAAAGCCCTTAAATCAACCGAGCCCTTAAAAATGGCGGGAAGCAGCAGTTTTCCCTAAGGAAACTTAGGCTGAGAAATCCCATGGAAGCTGGGAGGAAAGAGGCAGCACCTGCCCTTGCATGGACGCTGAGGCAGGGCTCAAACAGGCAGCGGAACCACCCGCAAACCCCCTTTCCTCACCTGCTGTGGGTGCTTCAGCGCCTCCAGCACGGTCCGAGCCTTCTCAAAGGGAGGGATCTTCAGCCTAGGAGGGCCCGCGTGTGACACACGGCCCCGCGTGCGTAACGCGCCCGCGCAGGGCGGCCGGCGCCGCTCACCTGTAGAGGATCTCGGCACGCAGGTAGTTGCCGATGCCATTGAAATACTTCTGGTTCAG
>NW_010587994.1:285110-299570 GCF_000705375.1 Tinamus guttatus
AAAAAAAAGAAGTTATGTGCCTTTGTGCCCCAACATGAAGCCCCTTGAGCCTCCAAGACACTGAGCCTCACTAAGGGCAGGGGGTCCCCTTCATCCCAGCAGCCAGTTGAGTAGTAGTGATGGAAGTGAGCTGAAAAAAAAAAGCATAAGAGAAAAAGCTAAAATCCTTAGCTTACTGCAGTGCAACAGTACAAGTATCATTTCCAGCAACTGAGCCTTTGAGGAGAATTCAGCCCAGGACTGGCACATCTAGTCCCCTGCTTTGTTACCTCTCATCCCTGCACTCCAGGGAAGGGCCATGCAAGCAGGAGAAGACTCCCTTCCAAGGAAGCTTCCAGGGAAAGGAGGCTGTGGGCAGCAAGCAGAGACCTCCCATCTCTCCCCATCACCCCCAAGACCACCATGAGGCACCACCTGACACAGCAACAGGCAGGGAGAGGATGCAAGGGTAGCTATGCTCCTAGGCTTCAGCCGGCCATGAAATAGCAGATTATCACTCTATATCCCAACCCCTATCACCCCATGCTCTGGGTGAGGGCTCTTGTCCTCACAGAACCCCATTTAGGACTATCTTGGCAAGGCCTGCTGCTGCCCAGAAGAGGAGACCATGCACCACCATGGAAGAGGGACAAAGGAGAACTGCAGCCGAAACTTCTGTTTTTACAAAGTTTATTAAAGTTAAATATACAAACTTTATTTACAGACTTAGACAACCCCATGGAGAACCTGCAGCCTTCAAGGAGCAGGGCTACAGTTCAGACTCAGGTAAGGAGTGACCTTGCAGCATCTCTCTCTACACAACCCCCTCTCCAGACTCCACCTGGGGCAGCTTCACTCAGGCAGAGCTCTTCTGCCACTGCTCATGAACATCCTCAGGCCCCTGCAAGATGGAGAGGAAGGAGTCAGTGCCCCAAAGTCACAGCTGGCCACAGTGCTGCAGGCCCCAGAAGATCCAGCACCCACTGCTGCTGCTAGCAATGGCCAATGCTGCACCCAAGGCAATGCTTGCACCCTTCTGAAGGCCACTTGCCTCTTCAGAAGCTGCCCAGAAGCCTTGGTTTTCCATTTCCATGGTTTGGGTCCCAGCTTCAGGGTCCCTCCTGTCCCAGAGGGCTGCCATGTCCTGCCAGCCAAACCGCTGGTTCCTCAGGCACTGCAGAGAGGAAAGCACCACAGCTGTCAAGACCAGGGCTGCTTTGCTGGTCCCTCACCCCAGCTGTCCCAAACAGTGACACAAACAGCTTTTGCACAAGCTGCTCTATTTGCCTCTGCAGGACAACCCTCCTGCCACCCTCGAGGGTCACTGTTTGAGCCCACATACCTATAGACCAGCAGCTGCATCATCACACAGACAAGATGGACTGATATAACCCTTACCACCAGCAGGACGATGGGGATAGTAATGATGCCAAGGCCACACATGACAATGATCACCACTCCATACTCAGGAAAGCCCAGATCAGATGGGGGAGGCTCCAAAGTGTTCTCTAGAGCAGGGCACAGCAGTCAACACCCTTCCTGCACAGGACTGGAGCTCTACCATGTTACTGCATGACCCCCTCCCCCCACCCCAGCCCCTTACCTCCTACAGCAAGGGAATATGGGTCCACCTGGAAGCCTGAACCTGCCAGAGCCTTGTCTGGCCCAACTGAGACAGCAAGTGCCTCCAAAACCTCCTGACTAGATGGAGCAGGGTGCTGGAAGATCACATCACCATGACAGATCACAGATCCAGGCCTGTGGAAAAGAATGGAAGAGCCTCTCTGTGACTTGGCAATAGTCCATACTTCCCACCCAAAACATTGTCCCTTCCTTCAGCTATGAGCCATTAAATTAGCATATGCTTCTGGGGATGTTAAGGGCATAAACATTCCTGGGAGTTTAAAGTTGGTATTCCTCATGCACTGGGCAGCTCAAAAGCCTGAGGTTGGGCTCGGCTGCCTGCTGCAAACCAACCAAGGGTGAAGGCAGTAGGCTTGAAACTGGGATTTGTTGAATAATGCATATTTAGTGAGACATCCCTGAATCTACATCCTCTCTCCCCTCCCTCTATCTCCACTCCATAAGTCCTTCTGACCCTCCTACTCACAGGAATCCTTTTATGACTGCTTGTAGGAAGGTCCTGTAGTCTTTCAGGGCTCTTCCCACCTGGAAAAGAGTTTTTTTTGCTCAGCTCTCCACCAGCCTTTGAGCTTTCTGCCCCACCAGACCACCACTCCCATAGCCACCAGGCAGGAGGGGGACAGATGAGACCATCTGTGGTCCTGAGCACTTCCATGTCCCTGGTTGCATTGTGTGGTCTGGACTGAAACAGTCAGCAACAAGAGAATCCTAGCCCTGGAGTCCCTGGGGATAGTGTCTTCCCATAGACAGGTCACAGCAGAACTCTTTCTTCCCACAGAAGGGATTCGAGTATTCTTAGCTGCCATTAGAACAAATTTGTCCTTAATCTTTTTGAGAAAAGGCTTCAAAGACCTCAGGATCTGGCTTTTTGAGCACATTCCAGCCATGGCACTAGAGCTGTAAGGGCCTGGTTTGGATAACCTTGAAGCAGTCCCTTTCCTGCAGCTCTAGTAGCCTCCTTTTCTTAGAGGACCACTGCCCCACCACCACCACACACACCAGCTGTGCCTACCACATCTCCAAGGTCTCTTGTGAGTTCCTGGTACTCTACAGAAAATGGATCCAGAAGGTCCTCACTAAAGTGCTTGTTGATAATGAGGAAGGAGATGGGGTAAGTCTGCAGATTAAGCTTGGTTCCTGAGGAGGAAAGATACCACTGCTAGGTGACTGTCCTGCCAGCAAGCCCTGCCACAGAGGGACTGTCCTTACCTTCCACTGAGAGGGAGGCCATATCCACAGAGAGGGTTGCAAGAGCCTTCAGGGCTTGCAGAACCTCTTCAATATCAGCATGGACATCTGTGTCAAGATAGAGCTCTCCGCTGATCTCCAGGTCCCCTCTGAGGTTTCTAAGAGGAGAGAGGAGCTCTAAGCAAAGCAGGAAGGCTAGGAACAGGCATAGAGGCTCACCAAGCCTCTCTATCCTGTTCAATGCAGCAGCTCACATGTAGCCCAGGAAAGATGCTCAGTTAGACTTGGACATCTTCTGCAGTGAGATCTAGTGGTCATTCTGTCCCTTCCATCCATGCTGGAGGGTCCATGAGAGGATACCCCCAAACACACATTTCAAGCCCACAACTATGATATGAAGCTATTTCAGGTCTGTATCCTGCTTCACTCAGGCTCATAACCAAGTGAAGTCACCATACCAGAATCAACACTCCAGCTGATCAGAAAGGGAGGCTCCAGTTACAAGTGATTTGGTGCCAGCTGCATGTCACCTCAGTCCCCATCTTTACAGGGAGGGCTACCTTGAGATCCTCTGTGATGTTAGCCTCCGTGCCTCTACATTTCCAGCAGCACAGCAAGGGCAGCTGTGAACAGCCATCCCAGGCTTCCCAGGACAGGAAAACCTCACCCTCCCCACCTCCACCCACATTACTAATTGCCTGCTGAGTGCCTTACACAGCACAGGGTTAAACAAGTGAGACTTTAACAAAGAGTCTGAGGGGTAGTCATCTCCCATACCTGAGCTGGGCAATAGTGAAGTTCTTCACATCATATAGAACACTGAGTGACTCAATCACCTGCAGGAAGATGAGACAACAGCTCATACCTTGTCTCTGCTTTCAGTGGGCATTACATTACTCAGCTTTCTGAGGAATAATCAGCCTGTTTTCTTTGGCCAGCTGGTGAAGCTCACCAGTGTCTTTTGGAAGACCCACCAGAACTTCCCCCCAGTAGTCTCCACAACCAACTACTTGCTCTCCAGTAATGGATGCTTTCCTTCAGGAGACCTCAAAGCACAAAGCATCCCTTTGCCCAGAGGCAGATAACACAAGTGAGACAGGCAGGTGTTGCCCCTCTTCAGGGCCAGCCACCCTCCTCACCATCTCAGATCAGTTCAGCATGGAAACTCCAAGGGGTAGGGACACACAATCTCAGCATGCAGAGCAAGACCTGCCATACCTCACTGATGAGCCTGTCCAGAGGGTCTGTCCTGCTCATTCCACCAGAGGCAACAGAGCCAAGTCGGAGAGCAGTGAGAGAGATGGACAACTTCTCTGGGTCCAAATTCTCTAGACTGAAGCCTAGAAGGTTTTAGGAGACTCATGTCATTAACTGTTCCTCTCCCTTGCCTGGGAGATACCAGCCAGCATTGAGGTAGTCTTCTCTAGCTCACACCAAAAGCTAAAAGCAGTGGTCAGCCAAGCCCAGATCAATACTTAACCCTTTTGTGATAAGGGTTTTGAAAGTGCAACTGCCTCCCTGAGCACAAGTACATCAAGGAGGGGAAGTCAAAGGGTTTAGCAGAATGTGGACCATACAGATATAACTGCTGCTGAAGTAGTGTCCAGCATCTTTTGTATTAAGTAGTTTTGCATGTGTCAGAAGAGAAAAGATTAAGTGAAAGTGAAGACTGAGACCCAAGTTGATCAGATTTCAGCTTTGAGGGACCTGCAGGGAACAGACTTGATAGCAGGTGTCCTGCTGCAGTAGGAGCTCCATGACTTACCACTTGACTGGATGGACCGGGGCTCCAATTGCCAGCTGAAGCTGCCCCTTTCCCTGCTCACTTCCGTGAGGATTGTACGGATGAGGTGAGAGTTTGTGGGAGCAGGACCATCTCCCCGGAATAGAGCCTCCCCTCGCACGATGACGGAACCATTCCTAAGGAGAACATGAGCTGACAAACTCTAGTGCAAACACGTGTCCTCTGCTAAGGAGGCTTTTGACCAGGGATCCCCTGGAGAGGAAGCATAGTCCTCTCAAGAGCCATTTGCCCTCCCTGAAGTATTTTGCTGGAGAAAGCCCTTTCTCCAGCTCAAACCCACCCATCTCCATCTGTTGCCCCAGAGCAGAGCTGTGTACTCACATAAACTCAAGGATATTTGCTTGGAGGAAGTTTTCATAGGTGGACAGCATTTTGTTTAGCTAGAAGAAATAACCATTAGTTGAGAAATGCCAGGGAACTTGCAGGCAAAAAATGAGGGATGTATCAGAAGTGCACAATAAAGATGGAGCTGAGAAGGGAAAGTCAGCTTTGCTTGACCAGGGTAGGACAGGCTGGCTACCCCAGGAGATGCAAGACCTGAGATTAAGATGACTGAACTAGTCTCTCCAGGGCCCCAGGCAGCCCAAGACTGCCTAGGAAGGCAATCAAGAGGAAACATCTCCACTGCAACACAGCACATGATGGCCCCAGGGGCCCACTGTCTGCCCAAGGTTATGGGAAGTCAGTCCCACTGCAGACCAAGCATCCAGGTTCAGCTACAGAGCAGTAGGGCCAGGATTTGCTGAGCTGAAGCCTCCACTACACATGGTAGAATCATAGCATGCTTAGGATTGGAAGGGACCTCTAGAGGTCATCTAGTCCAACCCCCCTGTGCCTGCAGGGTCACCTAGAGTACATGGCACAGGACTGCATCCAAGCGGGTTTTGAAGTTCTCCAGAGAAGGAGACTCCACAACCTCTCTTGGCAACCTATCTTGCAGTAGATAGGGAATTGCTGGGTAGCTTTCAGCTCTTTTCACCACTCCCTTCATCCAGAAGGGGACACCTCCACAGACAGGGCAAGGGCCACAAGCCAGCTCTGGAGGAGTCAGCCCACACTTACCATGAGCATCACTTCCTTCTCCAGCTTCTTGTAGCTCTCTGAAGACTTGCTGCTCAGAGCCTCAGTGTAAGCAATGCCTGTGAGTCTGAACTGCAAGGGCAGCACATGCACAGGGAGAGGCTGTGCAGGAAAGGGCATTCCAGGGGCCTGGAGCACAGTGGGCTTCACCTCAGGGGAGGTCAGCTTGCTGGTAGTCATGGGCACAGCTGGGGATGCAGTTGTAACAAAGCCTTCTCCTCCAGGTGATGGTTGGGCAGTCACAAAGAGGTCATTTCCAGCTGTGAAGGGGTTCTCTGAGGTAGCAACCAGGAGAGTGGGTATAGACTGAGTGTCAGGCATGAATCCTGTTGGTGCAGTCATGGTCCAAGAGGTTAGCAGGGACTTGGGGCTGTGCATAGCTCTGGTAGAAGATGATTCATAGGACAGAGGTGAGAAACCAGTGGTGCTGATCTGGACTGCAGGCTCAAGCTGATGTGCTGAAGTGGGGTGTTTTGAGCTGGGAGGAGGTGCAGAGCTCTGAAGAGCATGGGTGGCCTCTGGAGGTCCTGATGGAGGAACAGCTGTATCTACTGAAGTCATTCCAGGCTTCCCACTTGTGGCACCTTCTGCCTTGGCTGCCTCTCCAGGCAACACACTTCTCCCTGCTGCCTCTGTGGCCACATGTGTAACTTGGCCTTGTTCTGCAGTCCCAGCAGTTGCAAGGGAGACTGTGGGAAAAAGCTTAGGGTGCAGAGAAGGTATCTCAGTAGGTGGATGCAAGGAGAAGGTATCTGTCACATCTACAGTTTTTGGAGAGGTGGGAGTCACTGCAGCTGCTCCATCCTCACAGGAGGTTTTGAGCACTCTGGGCTCTGAGACAGTATCAAGGGCTGCCAAGCTCACTGCAGCCATGAGATCACTTGTAGCTCTGGTGCCCCTTGTCAGAGTAGAGGAAGGAAGACCATCAGTAGATGTAGACATAGTCAGCTTTGTAGAGGGGGAAGACAGATTGCCTTGTTTCTCTGAAGTGACAGCAGGTCCCCTGGACTCTTCTGTAGCATGCAAGGGAGTCAGCATCTGCTGGTGTTTGACACCATGAGTTGCTGATGTGTCCCTGGGAGGCGATGCAGAGGCAGCAGCCAGAAGGCTAGACCCGTTTCTCAGTGCCTTGTTCACCAGCAGAGCATCTTCTCCATGCACAAAGCCATCAGCAGGGTGTGTGTGCCAGGCCCTCTTAGGTTTCACAGATGAGGGTGTCCACAAGGTACCAGGATGCCCTTCAGCCACGCTGGTTGTTCTTGCTGATGGCAGAGGTGGAGAGTCCCCTGGAAATGGTGCAAGCCCAGAAGCAGCAGTGTGGTCTTCACCCATAGCAAGGTCAGGGAGGCTGGTTGGATGGCTGGAGTGCTGTCCGCCGCTTGCTGTCAGTGCTTGCCTCTGCCCTTTAGGACTCCAGTACTTTGTGGCATGGCTTAAGGTGGGAGTACCTGCTGGTATCTCTGCTGAATCTGTGCCTGGTGGGACACTGGACAGAACACGGGCCTTCCCAGCAACTTCATGTGCAGGCGCTTGTGCTGACACTGTTCCTGGTAGCTCAGCCCCTGCATCCACAGCAGGCTGCTCCTCAGTCCCTGAAGAGGTCATGGAGGGAGTGAGGGCCCAGGGCTGCCTGCTTGAGGCAGCTGTGGAGCTCTCCACCATAGCATGTTGCTGGTGAGGCATCCTCAGAGTCCAGAGAGTGCCCCAGGACCTCCTCCCTTGGCTCTGCATCCGGGATGGGAGCTGTGACATGTGCTCTGGAGAGATGCTGGGGACAACCTTGCTGCTTAAGAGAAGGGAAGATCTTGGCCTTGTTCTCATGGGCTCCACAGGTGAACTGAGCTCGTGTCTGCGGGCAGAAGCCACAGCCACCACAGGCAGCTGTGTGGCTCTGTGCAGGCCTGCTCCCTTGCCAAGTAAGCTTCCCAAAGCAGCACCATGCCTCAAGTGAGAGTCAGGATGTGACCAACCCATGGTTGAGGCAGCCCCTGGATGGGTGGGGAGCTCTGGAGACAGCTTAACAGGCATTTCTATACCGTATTCCAGGGCTTTGGAGAGCATCGCTGCAATGGTTGCATCACTAGACCCCTGTGCTTCCCCTGTCAGGGCCCGGTGCTGCAGTGCCAGGAGGGTCTGAGGTGTTGTGAAAACAGCAGTGTCACCTGTCAGTGTCCCCATGTCTCCTTTGACTCCTGGGAAGGTGCCTGCAGAGCCCACCAGGGCTGTCTCAGGTTGCTGCATCACTGGAGAGCTGCGTGGGTCCTGAGACGCTATTGCCGAGTTGTCACTCACCTTGCTCTGGTAGAACTTGGAGCCTGGCCAAGCCGGAGGAAGATGCGGGGAGGCAGGAAGAGTCTGGGACAGGGCAGCCAGCAAGCCCATGCCATATGGGAGCACAGTAACAGACAGGCAGACAGCAAGCACCAGGAGAGCTTTGCATCTCAGCGCACCGGCAGCAGCAGCCACATGAGCAGTGGGACACAGAGCTCGAGGCACATCCTCCTCCCTCTTGCTGCAGGGTGGCATCTTGGTCCCTAGGGCAGTGGCATCTGCAGGGTTTGGTGGCCCTGCACCCTGGCTCTGCTTAGGGGATCCCATGGCAAGGGCTCAGCTGTGAAGAATTGCAGGAGAAGCCTCAGGTTGAGGTCCATCAAGAGTCCCATACTGGGATGTGGTGATGTCCCCCAGGAGATGCCTGCTAGTCTGGCCACCCCTGCTGTCCTCAGGGCACCCTCAAACTGGGCCCACACTGAGCTGGGGCACTGACAGCCCAGAACACCCTACTGAGGGTGACTGCTGCAGCAGGGAGAGCCAGAGAGATGTACCCATGTCAGGGTGCCTCTGGGCTCCTGCTGCACCAAGTAACAGTTTCCAGTCTCAGGAACATTTGGGCTAAGTCTCAGCATCTCCCAAGATTCAGGGAAGCTCCTGTTTCAATGGCCCAAAATGAGTCCTGCACTTGGACACTACCTCATCCCCGACCTGGGGCACTCACCTTTGCTCAAAGAGCCTCCCAGGCAAAAGCAAGAGATGCCACCACCACCAGGTCGCTCTTCCTCCTCCTTTCAGCCTCTGCCCCAGCACGAAGGCAGCTTCCCCACAGCCCCTCCTGCACCCCAGTAATACAAGCAGCACAAAACACACTGCACCCTCCCCCCAGCCCACCAGCCTGTTCCTACCTAGTAGCACCAGAGGAGAAAGCACAAGCCCTAACTCCAGCCCTGTGCTTTTATCTCGTTTCCCAACCTGGCCAGGCAGGCAGGGTCCCAGCTGAGCCCCGTTAGCTCCCCCACCCATTCCCACCTCTCCAGGTGATGCCATTCCCATCACAGCTGCCTGGGGACCCCCACTTCCCTCAGCTCCTCATTAAGCCTTGGCAAACCAGCATATCCCCAGGCACCATGGCTGTGCTTCAAAACATGGTATTTGTCCCCATAAGACCTTGTTGTGACGGGAAGGAAGGGAAATGTTACCCATCACTTGGGATGCAGACCTGGAGGAGGGGGATCATCCTGAGCACGGGGTTTTCTCACCCTGCTTTTGCCCTCAGCAATTTGTGGGGGTTGATGCAGACCCTGGTGGGCACTGACTGTTCCCAGCGCTGGTGCCACTTGGTTGGGGTGCTGGAAAGTGCCCGGCCTCATCCCAGTCCTTCCCCCCATCACACTGGCAAGCAGAGCCTGGAGCAAGGTGTTCCAAAAGGAGCCAAAAAACACTTTAATTAGGTGAGGCACCTCTCAAAACTCATATTCTTACAAAATATTTAAATAAAGTGAAGGAACTTTCTTCTGGGGGAGTTAAAATCATAATTATTAACAAACACAGCTTTCCGAATCACTGTACAATGCTACCTGCAGGCTCTGCAGGGCAAGAGAGCGCAGGAAGAGCGGGCACCTGTGTGTTCAGCACATCCCACTGGGAAGCAAAAAGGCCCCTGTGCTAAATAATGCAGCAGCCTCCCTGGGTTGGAAAATACAAAAGTTGGCTAAGACGAGTCTATGGTATGGTTTGGGGGGCTTGTTTGTTTATTTTTCATTTTCTTAGCTTAAAATAAATACTTCCTGTAGTGGAAAAAAAAAAAAAAAAAAAAAAAACTTGTTCCTCCACTCCCTGCAACAGCTGGAAACACCTGAGTGCTGAGTTTGTAAGGCCTCTGCTCGGGTCCGTAGAGCTGCAGTGGGCAGAAGCCGACTGCGCTTGGCCGACTGTGCAAGTGCAAGTGCATCCGCTCCTGGCTGGCCGGAACGCAGCGGGATGGGACAGGTCCCCTCGCTGCTGCACGGCCGGTCGCTCGCGGGTTGCTGCTTCTTCGTCAAGTATAAAGGATCGCCACCAAACAGGCATCTCTCAAGGTTTCTTTTAGAACATCCAGACTCTGCGCTGTAACATTTTGGAGAGCTGGGGGTGGGGGTTGTTAGCGTGGTAAGTCTTTTGAAAACATTTGCCTCTCGCTGAATTTTAAAAACAAAAGCCTCTCTCGGATGGGATACAGGACTGAACCTCTTGAGCTGAATGAGCATCTCTCGCTCCACCTTGGTGCAGCACAGCAAAAAGGTGAAGCCATAAATTTAAATAAACAAAAGACAAGTATAAATTACTATTAAAACAAAAAAACAAAAAGACTTAACCTGAAGGCAGCAGCTCCTTATAAAGGCAAATCCATAACATTTTTAAAATGTCTTCATTTAAAACAACAACAAACATCAGCCCTGTAACTGGAAGTGGCCATCCCCCTGCCCTTCAGCGTGGTGCCGGGTGTCTGCAGCGCTCGCCAGCTTGGGGAGCGGGAGGTTTACGGGGCTGGCGTGTTCGGAGCCGAGTGGACAGGACGTGCTGCCCCTTTCTGTGCTGTCCCTGGGCACTCGCCAAAGCCGTTCCTGAGGGCTCCCTGCAAATGGTCTTGGGACCTGCCATGAGACCCCACACCGGAGGCAACGGACAGCTTCTTCTTCCTGTGCCTGAGAACATCAGCAGACACACGGCATGGTCCCCAGCACCTCCTTTTCCCTGGTGCCACCCGCAGCTGCTGCTTTGCCATGGGCTCCTGGCGTCTCCGTGTCAGCCCTATCTAAGGGAGGAGAGAGCATGAGGTTAGGGACATCAGTTCTGCGCTGCCACGTGTCCCCCTGTTCCAGCTGCACACACCCCACTATGGGGGCCAAGTGGGAGGACGCTGCTGCTCCACAGTGATGCCGTGGTCCGTAACTGGGGCTGGGATGGCAGGACATAGGTCCCCAAACTCCCTTGGAGACCCCTATGGCTGGCAGGAAGAGAGGGACAGCCCCAGCTCCCTGTGTGCAGAGCCGGACAGGTCCTACTGAAGCACCACAAGCTCACTGCGGCTCGCGCTCCCTCCCGCCACGTATAGAGACATATATAAATATCTTTTTGCAAACATGAAGAACAGTTACCTACTTGGAGGCGTGCTGGTCAGCCTGCGAGCCTGAACCTGCAAGAAATGAAGTTACTGGTGGCTGTCCTGAGCCCCCAGCGTGTTCCCCAAGTTCCGCCTGCTCTAGGACTTCTGCTTCCGACGGCAGCAGCTCCACAGCCCCACGCTCCCCAACTGCTGCACCGCGCAGGATGGTCCCGTGGCAGCCGGGGCCCCTTCACTCCTGCAGGCGTTTCCTGGCCATGCTCTGGATTCCTGGTATGGGCTTTCCCCCTGCCAACGTGCGAGACCGCAAAAGCTCCTGTGCCAAGAAGTTACACACTCGCCTGCCGGCATCTGGGAGGCAGATGCAGCCGGAGCTTTTCCCGGAATAGGTGCAGCAAGGCATCCGCGAGCATGCCCGGGAGCCGCTGCCACGCTGCTGGTCTGGATCCGCTCCTGCCTGAGGCAGTGGCTTTTCCAAAAGCAACCAGAGACTTGGCAGGTCTCACGGTGTCGGAGCGCCTGTCCAGGACACCTGGCCGGGGCTCAGTGCCCTTTCCTTTCTGGTAGGTCTGGTAGGGCATCTGGTAGCCACATGAAAGCACCTGGGAGATCACCTAAAGCCTGGGGGGTGTTTTTCTGCAGTGTCCCTGCCACATGGAAGACAACTTTGGCAAGAAAAGGAACAGAAACATTTTTTAAAAAGCCCCTTTCTTCTGTGATAAATTATTCTCCTTTGCCTCCCATCACGGCCAGAGCTGCAGTATGTGAGGGGCAGCAGGCTCCAGCCAGGGCCAGCGGCAGTGGCTGCCCAACACATGAAGGAAATTTCACAACTCAGGAACTGCCGGTTCGAATCTTTTCCATGGAAATGCAGAAGGGGGTTACAAAGACCTGGTTGTGACATTGAGTGAGTCAGAGGGGGACTGTGGCAGTGGGACCTCTCGGGAAGGAAACACATCCCCAACTGCTTCACCTCAGTCAGCTACCAAGAAGCAGAGGGGAAGGGAAGAACAAAGCACCGGATTTATTTCATTACTAATCCCTTGCCTGGAATACTGGTGTTATTTTGGGCATCTCTGGTCATTAGCTCCACATGGGGAATGCTGGGTTTTGGCAGTGGGTAGCTGCCTCCCAAGGAGCAGTAGCATCCCCATGGACAGCAAGATCTCAAGGTTGGGGAAGGACTTGAGAAGCTGAGCTACCTACCAAGCTGCTGCTTGACAGAGTCATGCCAGTGGAGGGTCCGCAGGTCTGGGGAGATGTTAGGGGGAGCTTCAGCATGCGGGAAGTGCAGCTCTTGAGCTCCAGGTCCCTCAAAAGCTTCTCTTCCGAGAGGGTGGTCGGGCGCAACTCCACCTTGTGCTCCTGCAACACTTGGTCCACAGAAGCCCCGGGGAGCTTGGGGAAGAGCTTCTCCTTCACCACGTGGATGGGGATGAAGATGGCACCTGCCCGAACCACGTGGGGGAAGGGGCACTTGCGAGTGAACATGAAGGTCTCCAGCTGAGACAGCAGCTTGCTGAGGAGAGCAGCCACATCCTTGAAAGCCAGCCAAATCTCCTTGCCTTTGGTGGGCTTCTGGGGCTCGGAAAGCCTGGAACCGTTCTTGGGTTTGGGGGGAGATTTGGGCATCTCTCTGAGCTCCTCCTCGGGCTCTGTCCTCCTCAGCCACTCCTGGAGCAGCTCTGGGGAGGACCCGGACACGGAACACGAGATAACATTGCAGAGGGACGCGTGCAAGGCAGTGAAATACTGGCAGGCAGAGGTCTGCTGGGCAGGGGGTTCACAGAGACTGGGCAACGAGACGTTGTCCTCTCCGGGCGCGCGTGGCGCTTCTGGCGTGCCAGGCAGCAGCGGCTTTGAAATGTCGGGGAGCTGCAGGTTGAGGCAGGTCACCTGCAGGACGGAGCTGCTGGGCCAGGGCTGGGCACGGGGCTGCGGGGATGCACATGGACTTGGCTGGGCAGGGGGTTCACAGAGACTGGGCAACGAGACGTTGTCCTCTCCGGGCGCGCGTGGCGCTTCTGGCGTGCCAGGCAGCAGCGGTTTTGAAATGTCGGGGAGCTGCAGGTTGAGGCAGGTCACCTGCAGGACGGAGCTGCTGGGCCGGGGCTTGGCATGGAGCTGCTGGGATGCACATGGACTTGGTGGCGCGGGGACGTTGCCTGATGGAGCTGCAGCCGGGGCTCCAGCTGCCGGGCGCGGGGGCACAGCACCAGGCGGGAGGGACTTCAGGATCTTGTATTTTTTGAACATGAAGGTGGCCGAGCTCTGGAAATTGCTCTTGTCCCCAGAGCCAACCTCTACCAGCTGTGGCAATGGCTGAGCCTTGGCGCCCTCGCCCACCTCCGCCTTCCTGGGTGGCTCCTTTTCGTGTCCTGCTGCATCCTCTCCTTTAGACGTCTCCATCACATGGCCAGCAGGGCCCGGGGGTTCCCCTGCTCTCGCTAGTCTCTTTTTCAAGCTGAGGTCCAGGACAGCCTCGTTGGGCGCTGACTCCCCAGCACTGCCATCCTGAGGTGAGGGGCCGCTTTTCGCCAAGCAGTCGTGGGGCAGAAGCTTTGGGTTGTGGCTTTCAGGGGCTCTTCTGGAACAAGGTCCTCCTTCACCATCCATGGATGTGCAGCTCTGGCCCACGCTGCTCCCAGCAGGCAGCACATGGGATGTCGCGGGGACACCCGGCTCTGGCAGAGCCCTGGAAGAGTCCTTGCTTCCCGGGCTGCTCCCCGCGTTTCGGCACAAGCTCTCTGCCTTCTCATGGTCCTTGGTGAAGGGGACCTCGGCAGGTCCTTCCAGGTAGTCTCGATAAGGGGCCAAGCTGAAGACGTTGTTGATAACCGGCATGGGTGGGGACAAGGGGGCCGCCTCGCCGCCATCTTGCAGGTCGTTCCGCCTGCCCTCCGGAGACGCGAGCTGAGGAGAGGCGCCCAGCTCCCTGGCTACCTCCTTGACTCTGGGGGCCTCTCCCTTGCCCGCCTGGCAGACTGGACTGTTGGCTATGGGGATCGGAGCTGCCGGGGGGACGCCAGGAGCCCCCCGGGTGCTCTCCCAGAGGGCCAGGCTCATCTTCCTCTTCTCCGGGCACGGCAGGTCCCGCTCCCGTGCCACAGACCACAAGTCCAAACCATAGGCCGGCTCCGCCATGGCAAATGTCTCCAGGTGTCTTTCAGTGCCGCGGGGCACCTTGTCCAGGGCGCCGATGGGCTGGAAGGCGCTGGCCACCTTGTCCAGCGCCCTGCGCCCTTCGATGGGTGGCTCCGCGTGCGTGACCGTGTCGGGGGGCCCAAAGGCAAAGCCAGGGCCGGGCAGCTGCCGCCGGGCCTCAGTGGCACCACGTGGCACATAGCCCTCTGAGGTGCCTGCCAAGTAGCCCCTGGGCGCTTGTGGC
>NW_010587994.1:304731-339538 GCF_000705375.1 Tinamus guttatus
CCCGCCACACGTGCGCTGAGCTCGTCGGGGCTCGGATCCCCCCTCCCCCCCGGCGCTCCTGCCGGGCACCGCAGAGAGCTCCCGCTATGGGAATCCCCTGCTCTGGGGAGCCCGACGTGGGGGGGTCCTTGTTATGGGGAAGAGGAGGTTGTCTGTCAGTCGGACGGCACTCGGCCTCAAGGACGAACCCAAAGAACCATCCGTCTCCTCGGTGCTTCCCTCGGTTATCCTGCAGGATCATCCAGCACGAGAAGGATGTGTTTGGTCGCGATGCTGCCAGCAGCAGAGCCAAGAGGTGACAGTCGTAGGTGGCGACGGGCAGAATGGGGCGCAGGGTCCCTCTTGTCTCCATGCTCTTGCTTCACCCATTGTGTTTGCTTAAAACTACAGCTCCTATCAGACCAACACAGCGGGGACACAAAAGGTCCCCAGCTCTGCAATCGTCAAGAGCACGGACGAAATAAGGTTATCGGCCAAGAGACACGTGCCTTATCAGGGGTCGGATACACGTAAAAGGAAGCCAGAGCAACGCTGAGGTCCCCTTGGCTGGCCACGCTCTCCAGCACCTGCTCTCGGAATCGCCAAGGGTCCGACGGGCGCCCGTTTGGCAGCGCCCGCACTATCTTGAAAGGGCTGTGCAAACACTCGCCGACTAATAGACTAATAATTAACCGCCGTAAAGTCCCGTCAATGTTTTTAACCCAGTGACACAAATCCCGAGTTGCCCGAGGCCCAGCCAAACACGCTGTCCCTGTCTGCACGGCTCCCACCTCTGAAACACTCCTTTTAAAAGGAAGGAAAAAGAGATTTTAATGTAGAAAGACCTTATTTCGAAGTATCCTTCTCTTCTGCAATAGCCAAAGCTGCCACTAACACAGCATGGCATAAATTCGTCTGGAGATGAGGGAAATCACTTTCATCTGAACCTTTAAGGATCTTCAGGCAGGAGAAAGGGGAAGGAAACCATCCCTTTGGATGTACCCCATGAGACCAAGCATTTCCGCTGTGTGTAAATGCAATGTAGGAGCTATAAGAAGTAAATCACATATATTCTTTCCAAGAAGTACGCATGGGGCCTACAGAGAGGGACAGACAAACCCACGCCAGGACCCGATCGACTTCTCCATCTGGGCGCTTGCTTGTCTCATGGTGCCGCCAGGGCCGGGACGGAGCCGCCGGCGCCGGAGCCGCTTCACATCCTTGTTGGCCCTGCAGAGCACATGGGCACATGCCCAACTGCAAATATTTGCAGTCAAACACTCTGCTGAACAGGGCCCAAAAGCCTCCATTTGAAGGCTTCTCTCCTTCCCCTCGCAACCAGTCGCCCCCCACTTACAGCTGACTTAATTTATGGTGTTTTTGTGGCGGTGACAGCTGCTTCTGACAGTAAAAACCGTTTGGAGGGGCCAACTCTGAATTTACAGTGTCTTAAATTTAATGTTTACCCGTGAGTGCTTTGGTTGGAGCTAACCAGTTAGGCATTTTCATAGCATTCGCTTTGGACACATTGGAATGCAAAAGTAGCATAGCTATTATACATTAAAGATGGCAAACGGGCAGATAGAGAAGACTATTTGGGCTTATCGTCACATTTACTGATGTCAGTTTTCAGGTCCCTGCCTGGAACTGCAGTTTGTTGCTTGATGGAGAAGTGAGTCCACCAAGACGCAGGCTCGTGGTTTTTTACACACATGTCAAAAACACCGTTCCTCACAAAAACATCCTCCTGTTGGCACGAGCCAGGCTCATTGTCCAGCATGAAAAACACTTAAACCATCCGTACAAACATCCCTGATATCTCTTTGAAATAGCTCAGGCTCTGCCATTTCTGCGTATGGGGGTTTCTGTTTTTATTCTACCTGTGCTCAAAGGCAAGTTCTGCTCCGCTTTCTTCTGCTCGCTGTGAATTTCCCTCGCTCTCTACTTCCTGCATGATTCATCTTGCATTAAACGCGGCGACCGAAACGGGCTGAGCGGCTCCCAAGCGCCAATGGCCACGCTGGGGCTCTTGCTGGATGCTCCAGGCATGGACTGGCCCCAGAGGCTCCTGTTCCTCCTTCCCCAGAGGATGTTTTGGGAGAGTTTCTCCTGTTTCTGCAAAGCATCAACCAAACCAAGCACGATGCTGGTGGAAGTTTTCAAGATCTGTAGTTTTCCAGGTCCCTGGTGGGACAAGGTGTCCGCGTCCAAGTGCAAGTCCCCACCAACAGTGGGTCCAAGGGTGGCCGTGACCTGTGTCCTGCGTCACCATGGCTCCATGGGGACCTATGGGGACTTGTTAGCACCTCCATCCAGCTGGGCCTGGGGACAGACATCCCTGAGGCGGGGGGTGGGTGATGTCCTTGATGTAATGATAGAGCTAATTGGAGTGAGGGACCTGCACAGATGGTCTGGGCTGGCGCTTACCCAACTCCCTGGGGCCACAGGAGCAGGGATGGGGCTAGTGGCAACCAGAGAAGGGCAGGAAAATGTAGGGACAAGGACCTGGGGCCAAGGAGGAGGCAGCAGAGAGGAAGAGAGCAGGCCATGGGGCAGGAGAGGAAGATGGACAGGACCCAAACGGGCTCCGATGGAGACCGCATCCCATCGTCCCCTTAGTTACCACCAAAAATAGAATAAAAATATTAATAAAAAAGCAACCTGCTCTTTGCTCCAGGAAAGAAATAAAGCTGAGATCCAGTAAAACATCATCGCAAACACAGATATCTCATTATGGGCCGTTAATTATCTGCCGCTAACGAGCTCCAACCCCCCTTCCCGCCCAGCCGTGCAACAGTAGCGGAGTGGATAGAAATTCCCGAGGGAGGTGAGTGACATCCTGGTCCCCTCTGGGATGGGAACGCCTTGGGGACGGCATCGGAGGGCCGTTTCTTCCCTTTCTGCCACAAAAGGCGGCCCTGGAGGGGCTGTCCAAGAGGGGCTTCCTTAGGGCCAAGTGGACACTCCGCAAGCTGCTCCCAGGGATGCGGGAGGTGGAACAGCTCCTGCTCGCCTGGGATACAAGGGGACCAGACGTGGTCCCAAGAAGCTGGGTCTCTGCCACAAGCTCGAGGGGGTTGATATTAGTTATCGCTCCCCAAAACACCAGCGTCCCCCCACTCTGTTTTATTATTATTTATATATATATATGTATATTTAAGTGCAAATCCAAAGCCACCATTTGGCCGTTGGGGCTGTGAAGATTTAAGGCTCCTGCCAACCCTGTGTGGCGCGGAGGACGGCAGCAGAGTGGGCAGCCTCCTGCAGCCCTCACTGCACAGGCGCCGCAGCCTCCCCGGATGCGGCCGGATCCGGGACTCTTCCCGTTTCCCCGTGGGAACAGAGGGCTGATGAAAGCCCGGTGAGGTCTTGCTTGCAGGAGGAGAAATGCCTCTTGCAGCACAAAAATCGATACTGGTGGCACTGTGGTTGGGTCTAGGAGTTGGGCAGCTGGACGGGACGGCAGGGCACTCAGGGGCCAGCAAAGCCCCACAGGGACAATCCTTCTGCATGGGGTCAGGAAGAGCCTCCAGGGGCCTGTGGAAAAGCTGTTCCAGGAATAGGCAGGAGCGGAGATCTTCAGGTCAGCAAACTTCCCGTGAGCACCCTTGCACAGTAGAGACTTGGAGCCTCCCGCGTGTCCCTCCTGACCAGCCCCTTCCAGCCACAAAGCCACCCAGCTGTGCCAGCCACCTGGC
Source organism: Tinamus guttatus (assembly GCF_000705375.1). Next base: position 308,409 of record NW_010587994.1, read on the forward strand.
AAGCCCCAGGTAAGCAGGAACCCAGGAGCCACCTGGATGCACCAGGATCCCAGAGCGGTGACGGTGCCCAGGGGATTGGCAGCACCGGGCGCTTGGAGAGGAGAAACTCGGGAGTTGGGAGGAAGAGTCAAAACAGGCAGCGAGCCCTGGGATCGCTCCTCCCGCGGAGCCCAGAGCCGTCTCCAGCGCACCGGGACCGTGGGATCGTGCTGGCGGCACCTAATGAGCACCATGATGTAACTCTGAGGAAGGCTTGCGAGAGAGCGGCCTGCGAGCGCGGCTGCTTCCTCCTTGGATTGCCTCCTTTTCCCTCCTCCCTGCCCGAGCTTGCCTGCTGGGAGCCCCTGGCCTCGTCTGGCCACATAGAGCAGGGAGAGAGCTGGGAAACGGAGGGACCAAGGGACAACGCCATTCACAGAGCTGTTTAGCTTGAGATGTGAGGCTGCGGGAGGAGCCAACCTGGCAGAACAGGGGTCCTGAAGTGGCCTTATGCCCCCAAGCCCAGGACAACTCCAGGCTATCCTGGGCCTGTCCTGCTTCCACCTTCCACTCTGCCCGTTCTGAAGCTGGGTGGCTTCTCCTTTCCTTTTAAAGTTCCTTTAAAGTCTGGTGGCCTCCTGAGAGGCTCCTGCTTTGCTGGGCTGTGATCCAGAGCCTGCCCAAGGCAGGTTTCCCGGGAAGCTCAAAGGCTGGGGTGGAAGGAGTTAGGAGCACAGCAGCCAATGGGACATACAGCTGAGACGGTGCCCACGGAGCACCCAGGGCCCTCACACGGAGGTCTCCTCTTGGGGACATGGTCACTCCTTGTGTGGCCCTAAGGAGCTGTGCTGCAAGTGACGTGTTTTCTTATGGCCTTCTGCACCTTTCCCCTCTCAGCGGGACGTCTTCGAGGAGCTTTGAGGAGCCAGGAGAGGATGTCACGGGAGGCTGTAACTGGAGCTCCCTGCGTGTTTCTCCTCTTCTGGGTGGTTTGGCTCTAGGTTTAACAGGCGGCTCAGATTTCTGCAACTCCCCAAATGAATGCTGTGAAGTGATTACAAAAAAGAAAGAAAGAAAGAAAAAAGCAGGAGTGTTAGCAAGACCATCACCTTTATCTGCCAGGGTGGATCAGGGATTGTCTCTCCAGAAATATGGCTTAATTGCCGAGGTGGGAACAGGAAGAGGAGACTTCTCTGTTTACTCGCATAGTTTCAAGGTGAATAACGCATGTCTATCCTGGCTCTGGCTTGACTTCAGTGGGGCCATTCATAATGCGAGCTCTTCTGGCTGCTTCTCCTGTGGCCTTGCGGAGGTTGAAACGGGCTATAGAAACCACCAGGATGCTCAAAGAACAGGGAAGAGCAGCCAGCTGGTCCTCAAATGTGGCTTTGGTTGCCCAGATAAACCCACCTTCCCCAAATCCCTGCTTTTGGCATGCAGGAGATGCAGCACATCCTCCCACTGCTGCATTTGCAGCCTCCGAGGACATGCTGCTGGATGGATGGATGGATGGACCGATGAAGTCCCTGGACTGAAGCACATGTGGCCATGACTCCCTCGGACCTGCCTCTTCCCATGGGAGCAGGGCTTGGAAAGGGCCCATGCGCGATGGGGAGCTGATGGCCAAGGAGCCCTGCTTGCGGCGCCTGAGGCCTGCAGGTGCAGCAACCATTTGTCTTTCCTTCCCCTTTCCTTCTCGCCTCGGCTCGCTTTGATGCCCCTGCGGGCAAGATTTCCCACCGATAACCCGTCCCCGCGGTTCTCCCTGCAACTCCACTCAGGAGCCCCCGGGCTAACGCACGATAACGCACGATAACGCATGAAAACGCGCGCAACTGCAGCCCCTCCAGCGCACCCGGCCCATCTGCCTCCCCCAACCACGTCCCCTCTGCCGCTTTCATCGTCCACCCTCGCTGAGGCCTTTGCTGAGGCTTTGGCTGCGGGAATAAGGGCCCAGCTTTTTCTTCTCCTTCCAAGGACAGTCTCGGAGCCTCCCTTTTCCCCTCCAGGCACTTCCCAAGCCTTGGTGTGTTCCCGTGGGGCAGCGCTCAAGCCAGAGCCTCCCGCTGGCAAGGGTCCAGCCAGGCTGGGTGGCCACAGAGTGCCAAAATGTCACGGATGACCAAGAAGCACATGGAGAAGTCAGGAAAAGAGCCTGAAAGATGCTCCAGGCAAAGGTCCTTGCCCAAGGGCTCTTCTCCGGAGGCCAGGGGGAGCTTCGCTCTAGGCTTTTCCTGCCCTTGGGCAGATGGTCCTGTGGACACGTCCTTGTCCTGCTTTGCCCTTGGTGGCCTGCCATGGACCCAGATGGCTCTGCCCGCGGCTCGATGGCCTCGGAGCCACGCGGAGCTGAGGGGCTGAGGTCAGCCCAGGGCAGCGCAGAGAAGCAGATGGATGAGGAATGAAGGGCATTTGCAGAGGGGCACAGGGCAAGGACAGGGTTCCCTGCAAGCCAAGGAAGTGGCAGGGACAAATCTTGGGGCAGCAAGGCCAGCACCCAGGACAAGCCACCTCTCCTTGAGGCTCTTCTGGTGGAAGATCTACATCAGCCCCAAAAACTGGCCCCAAACCCCTTGGAACCTCCGGCTCTTCCCATCCAGCCCAAGCTGGCAGTTTGCACCTCCGACTAGGAAGGGCAAGCCCAGGTGTTGGATGCCCATAAAAAGCCAGCATCTGTTTGGCAGGCATAGAAAAGCCATTAATCACCCCTAAATCCCCTCCTTCCCACGCAGCAATTTTCAGTGCCTAGAAGGGAAAAAATAAATGAGGGAAGTTCTTGGCTCTGCCAGCCCTGACATTTCTGGCTGCTGGTCCAAAAGCTTGGCGGCTGGACACCCTCCAGCCAGCTATGCGAGTGGAATCCTGGCTGCTTTGGAATTCCAGCTCTTTTGCTCCATCCCTCCCTCAGGAGCTGCTGCAGGGCTGGAGGGAGCTGTGAGCTCCTCCATCTGTCCCCGCACCATACCCCAGTGCTCCCACCTGGCAGGAACACTCATATTTCCAAAATATTCCTGGGAAAGCATCAGCAGGGAGTGTTTGTCATAGGCAAGGTGCAGGTACATTCGCCCCAGAGCAAGGCTGCAGCCCGCGATGCAGGATGTGGTGTCCCCGCTGCCACCATGAGGTCCATGCACCGAAGGTGCTGAGACCCTCTGAGCTCTCTCTTTGCCTCCGTGTGCATTTACTCACTTTCTTTGCCATCGTGAAGCACCTGCAATTACAGATTTCCTCTGATTTCCGTTGCATTTCACAGCCATTTAAGAAACATTTTCTTGGTTGAGGATTTTTTATTGCGCCATCCTAGCAATTACGGGTATTTAGGAGCAGGCAGAGAGACCCAGGAGCTCCTGGGAGGGCATGTTGCGACCTGCCCCGGCTTTGCCGCTCATTTCTGCTGTTATACGTCTTACCTGTGCCAGCCGGATGGGAGGGACGTTTGTGATGGTGCCTTCTTGTCCACTCTGTGTCCCCATGGGCCGTGTTAGGCTCAGCGCTTCCCCACCTCACCCAGGTCCCCAGGCTTGGGTGCAGCTTTCGCTTCCTGCTTTGGGCTGTTTTTTTAATCCCTTTTGGCTAGATCTCTTTTTTTCTGGGTGCCTTTTTTATTTTTTTCAGCATTGTGGTTGGCGATTACGAAAGTGGGATCCTCACAGCGAGACTTCCCTTGTGACTGGTGCTTCCCGCGCTCGGGCCGGGGAAGAGCCACCACTAGTGACTTCCCAGCACTGATTCCTAGTCCAGACCCATGGCAGGGGCAGGGCAGAGATCAGCATCTCCCAAGGGTGATTCCCAGCTGCGGTGCCCACCTTAGGGTGACGAGAAACGGGAAGACGTCTCTATTGCCCATTGGTCTCCACGGGGTAGGGATGATTTTACTGAAGATTTTTTCACTGAGGAATAAAGGAGGGGCAAAATCCGTCTCTGAAATCATCTGGAATGAGGCTCTGCTTGGCTTCCCACCACCACTTTCATCCAAACTGGCTAAACCCAGCACCGAGCCTGGCTACCGGACTGATGGATTCACTGGTCCCCAGATGTCCGCCCTGGCTGGAGTTCAGCCCAGCCACAAGCACGTTAAGCAACAGGGATTTTAATTGTTTTGTTTTGTTTTTACAGAAAACCCTCCGCCTCACTCAGCCGGGAAGGGCAGAGGCTCCCTGGCAGATTTTCCAAAGCCCCTTGGCAAGAGGCAGAATTCCCCACAGGCTCCGGGGCTCCCATCATGCCTCAGAGCAGCGACACCTCAGAGGCTTCCCAGGTGGCCAGTCCAACCTCCTCCTTGCTCTCGAGGTGCTCAGACGCCTTCACCATATTCGCTAAGTCAAGTGGGTCACTGGGCGGCCCAGGGCTGGGCTCACCCGCCCGGCTGGCTTTGCCTTCGAGGGAATGAGGATGGGCAGCGCAGGATGCCTCATGGCCAACGTGTGTCATCTGTCCATACCAAGCAAAGCCTGGGGACACTCAGCCTCCACGCGAAACGTGAGATGCTCACAAGATCATGCCTGGCCTTCAGCACTGCCTGGCATCCTTTATCCCTGCCACGAACCACGGGAGCCCAGTGCCCTGGGAAAGCGGCCATGAGATCACGAGGAAACGCATCATGGTGCCCACGGAGAAAAGCAGTCCTGAAGCCAAAGATTTGGGGACGATAAATCAATAGAGTAGTCCCCAACATGGTTTTGATTATCATTATTAATGCAAGGAGGGGAAAGAGGCAGAGTGCGGTTATCCGGGCTGGCAGAGCCAGGCAGCTCTGATTTGGCCCGTTGGGCAATGCACCTTCATCTCCAGTCGTCTGCAGGGAGCAAAGATTGTGAAAGGACTTGATTGCGCAAATCAGACGTTAACACATCGGCAACCCAAAAAACATGAAGGGAGGGAAGAGAAAACCGCACATTCCCGCAGTGACACCCATCAGCTCCTCCCAAACACACATGAGAGCGGCTCAAAGAATGCGTCCAGGAAACCTGTGGAGGACCTGATAAGCCAATTTAATGGGAAGGTGGCCTCCAAGCGCTCGTCTCCGCGGGCTGGCAGGATGGTCAGGAGGCTCCTTCAGGACCACATGCCTCCTGCAGACCCTCTGCACCATGCATGAGCTTCAGCAGCGGTTTTTGGAGCAAACCTTTGGAAACGCTTTTCTTCATCTCCCCAATTCCTGGGAACTTTGGTCCAGGCCAGCTTATCTTGGGCAACAGCCTCATCTCCACCTGCGCCACCTCCCCATGGCCTCTGATGCTGCTTGTTCACAACTCAGCCCGCTGACCTGCTCCTTATCGTGAAGAGCTCGGGAACCATCTGCCATCAGACACCCGCGCTGCCAAAAAGCCCTGGGACACGGTGTACATGGAGGCTCCACCTACGTGGCTGTCTCTGAGGCTTTCGGTGCCAAGAGCCTCTCTTGCGGCTCATTGGGAAGAAAACAGCAATGCGGAAAAACAGTCGTCGGGCAGGAGATGGGCCAGATCTCCCAGGAATTCACACCCAGGGCAGCTGAACTGTCAGGGCTGCCCAACCCAGGCTCTTGATTTGCACTTCCTGCCCTAGGACAACTCGCTGGTTCTCTAAGGAAAACAAAAGAAAAATAAATAAATAAAAATGGAAAAGGAGTTAGGAGAGAATCTTTGCATGTAGCAAGTCATTTTCAAATCCCTTTTTAATCTAGAACTTCAGTGGGGGGAAACTGGCTTTGCTCCAAACCTGTTTCTGCAGTCTGATGGGCAGAGAACTGAGCTTTTATCATATGCTTGGAAAAAAGCAAAATAAAATAAAAAAACTAAACCTCCATAAGCATGTTGGTGTTTTGCTTCTTCCTTTCTGCAGTGCTTGGAAAGATGAGAGGAAGGTAGCATAAGGTGCAAGGAGGAATGACGAAGCCCAGATGAGGGAACAGGCTCCATTTCCTTGGCATCTGCGGCAGAATTCATCCTGCTCCCAGTAGCCATCAGCTCCTGTTGACCTGACCAAAGAGGAGACCAGGATAAGGAACCTGGGCTTGTTACATCAGCCAAGCAAACCTGCCCAAAACTTCAAGGCCTGGGTTCTTATTCTGTAACACGCTCCACATAAAAAATAAACTAGATGCGGGAATCTTGGGGAGAAGGACCCCAGTCAGGACTTTCCCAAGCCTAGGATGAATAGTGATGCTGCTGGCTTGGTGCCATTCTCCACTCCTTCCTACAGATCCAGGCCTGCACAGTTTGGTTCCCTGAGCCCGCTGAAAGCTCCAGGTACCAGGATGAGCTCGCTCCCTCTATCCATCCCTGCGGTCACCCCCATCAAGAGCAAACGTCACATCAAGGGGGCAAAGCTGGGCTTGTCATGGCTTGAGAAGGGCTAGCTGGAAGCGCCGGGCTCCTCTGATGAAACCGAGGAGCTGCAAAGCCGCCTTGGCCAGCACGCGGGCCCGCCTGGAATGCATCCGTCCGGGATTTTCAGCTGCTGACTGAGCCAGCAAAGCAAACATGAACAAAGCGCTCCCGAGTCGTGTAAACAAACAGCCAATTAAAAGATGAAATAAATCTCCCAGGTACACAACCTCTCTATTTAAACACTGTCCAGGCCTGGAAGAGCTCCAGAGCATCTGACCCAATGATGCCGGTGAGCTCTCTGCCGAATGCTGCAGCCAAAGAGCCCTTTCTGGATGAAAGCAGTTGAGTTTCAGGGAGTGGCTTAAGCTTTTTTTTGACGTTTAAAAAACGCTGCCCCTTCCCTGTGATGAGGGCAGGGACTCAGAACGGGCCCTGGACTCCTTCCCAAGCCCGGGATGCTGCAGGTTCAATCCCAGGTTCAGGGGGTGACCACCTTCCTTCCTCGGTCTCTTCATTTCCTCGCCCATGGAAGAGGACTGATGGTACCGACCTGGTACTTTAAGGGATTTAGGACTGGCTTACAGGAGAAACAGCATTAAGGTTGATATTCTGGAGTTAACTCGGCAGCATTAGGAATGGAAAAGAACAGGCTTGGAGCAGACTCAAGACGTTGTTGGGGAGAGCTTAGCATGAGCTTTCACAAGGACGAGGAGGCTCCTCTCTTAGCAGGACCTGCCCTGGAGGTTGTGCAATCACACCTCAAAAACCCTGGAGGAGGCTCAAAATTATGAAGAGTGCAGGTGCATGTGGGAGAGATGCTGAACAGAGCTCGAGAGGGCTCAGGAGTCTATGAGGGAGATTTGACAGCAATTCCTGAAGCCCTGGAGTGCCAGCAAGTCCCCGGTGAGCAGGAGGGATGGAGGAGACCTGCTCCCAAGGGAAGAGGCAGATCCTCGCAGGATGGTGCCCGCCGCTCTGCTCTGTGCGGTTAATCTTGCACCCTGTGAACCTGCCTGGTGGCTTCCCGCAGCTCTTGCCAGCCCTGTTGCCTTTGAGGTTTACTCGACGCTTTGGGTATTTCCGCAACGCTCTCACGACGGGGCTGGCAGAGGCCTCACAACAGTCATTGCCGTATGAACCACCATCCCTCTCTCCCCATCTCAGCAATTCCCTGCTCTGGGAGTCACCCTGAGCCAAGCCACCAGTGCACATGTGGGGCAGCCAGTCCCCACACGATGCCAAATGTCCCTTTCCCAGGGACGTTGTGGAGCCAGGCAGTGATTCAGGCGCCGCTGCGCTGTGGCCAGCAGGCACAAAGCTGGGTGAAAACAAGGCGGCTGATTCTGAAGAGGGTTGCAGGTGGCTCCTGTATGTATGACATGGACCTGCACCTCATCAATCCTCACCTAACCAGGCCTCTCTCCAGACAGGAGCCTCCCTGGAGCCCCAAAATGCCCAGGCTCAGCAAGAAGCAGGATCAGAACTGCTGTCAGTGCCCAACCTGGCATTAAGAGATGCCATTGCAGGAGGCAGTGAGTTTTAAAGGCCACCTAAGTGTCATTAGCTCCATTTTAATGGACACTTGTCTCCTTCTCCTGCCCTGTCTTGCTATGAGGCAGGAGTCTCAGCATCTCTTAGCTCTTTCAACACAGACTCACCAGAGAGCACAACGACTTCAGGCGCTGGAAGATACATCCACCTTGGCCTGGGTGGTGGCTTTTTGTGGAAAGATAATGGAATTTCTTGGGTCCTGCCCATACGGCTGCAGAGGAGATAGCAAGCTCCATTCTCCAGGGCTGGCGAGATGAAATCACCCACAGGATCACTTAGTTGTGCTCAGGAGAAGGACGTCCATCCTAGAGCCAGCTACCACTCACGTGGCTTCTGTCCGCTGCAAGGCACAGGTCAAGCCACCCTCCAGACGGAGCTTGCTGACCGCATGTCCCGCGAGCCACAACTTCCAGCCCTGTCAGCACTTGTCCTCAAGGGTGTTGACAGGAAGCCTCTGAAGACGGATACTTCACTCGCACCCAGTTGAACATGCCCCATTTCTTAAGACAAGCCTAGATGCCTCCCTAGGTTAGCTGGGACTCTGCTTGGCGCAGGAGGACAGGGCCATGGACCATGAGGGCCTCAAAACCCAGACCCAGTGCAGCTGGTGCTTCAGCAGACACCAGGTTTGGAGGTTGAGGTCTGTCCCTTCAAGGCAGGGAGCACAGCAGAAGCAGGGAGCCCTCCTCCTCCTAGACCTCCTTCAGCTGGGACCCTTGGGCTGGCGTCCTCCATCTCCAAGAACTTCATCAGTGCCCTGTACATAGTGACTCCATGGATTTCACGGCGCTTTCTGTCCCCTCTGGCTTGACGGATGCACATGGGACAGAATCACTGCTGCTCTTTGCATCCCGCCCCATCCCACCCTTTCAGCATTTGACCATGCGCTCCCACTGAAGGGAATAAACCTCCCTTTGAGCCCGCAGATCTCTCGCTTTCTCCTGCGCTTCCCAGCACGTCGCCAGCCCTGCTGCTGATTCAGGGAAACGAGTGACTCATCCCGTCCAGCCTCTAATCCCAGGCTTAGTTCCGAGCGCGCGCTCAGGTCCCGCAGGGGACACTGCGCGGCTCCCAGGGCACAAGGAGGCCAAATGACAGTGCTGAGGTCAGGGACATGCCACACTCATGCTTTCCAGGACAGAGCCACATTATTTTACTTAGGTTTTGCTAATGAGGCTTAATTAGGCCAGACAAAGCATGGGAGCTCTGCAGGGGTGCAGAGGCTAACAGGGGAGAACAAGGGCCAGACCATAGTGGGTGTCTGGAGCAGGAATAACTACCCACCCGGAGGCTCCGCTCGCGGGAGGGCTACAGGCTGCTTTTCATGGCCGAGTGCTGAATTTTCCATATCAGCTCAATGCCAGAGCCTCTCCACGCAGCCAGTGCATCAGGTTTTAGACATCCCTGTCTTTCTTTCTTTTTTTTTTTTTTTCCTGAGAATGAAAACACTTGCTAGCTTCACACTAGCTAACACTAGCTTCACACTGGAAGTGCTTTCAACCCCTAGCGGGGTGGCCACGGCATCTAATCTTCTAACAAAAACAGGTTTTATTGAGCTGCTGGAGGCAAACAGGGGCAGCTACCACAGCAAACAGGAGGCTGAAAGGGCCTCACTATCCTCCGCTCGCTTGGCCGGCCGCCTCCGGGCTGGCCTGTTCCCAGCCCTCCAGTTGCACATGAAATATTTGGGAAGGAATAATGGGAGATGAAGTCTGTTTAAGAGATTAAAATACAGCCCTGCTTAGAGGCCAAACTCGCAGGAGGATATGCATAAAAAAGGAAAAAAAAAAAAAAAAACCTGTGTAACCTACTGTGTTACCCCGTGACTGTGTCTGTCCCCGTCCTCCAGAAGAGGTGACAAACAACGGGGCAGGGCCAGCCCAGCAAAGGCTGCAGAAACAGCGGCCGGGGAGCCAGCCCAGCCTCCCATTCCCACCCACTCGTCTCCGCCAGAGCCCACAGAGGGAACGAAATCCCGCGCCACAAACCCCACCCAGCCCCGGGAGGAATTTATGAGCAGAGCCGGGGCGAAAAAAGCCAAGAAAACCTGCCCAGACAGGGAAGGGAGAGGAGCAAAGATAGCAGTGCCAGCCTTCGCACAGGGGCTTTCAGTAATCACAGCTGTTTTCACTTCTCCTTACCTCCTCGGAGCCTTCCTCTGTGGGCTGGTTTTGGTTCCTCTTTGCTCCCCCTCCACCTTCCCTCTTTCGAGGCTGAGCCTCCCAACCACTTCAGTTCTTATTTCCAGTTTCTAAACCGCAGGGAAGCCACCAGTTCCCATGTCCTGTGGCAGCAGCGCTCTGGGATGGCACAGAGATCCCAGCAATGAGATCTGTCCTCCTCTGGAAAGCACTGCATGGCCTGGACCAGGTCTCCTCTGAGCAGACGGACGATGAAAAGGGATGTGAGGACTAAGCAGTGGTCGAGGCCAGGATCTCTCACCCTGCAGCAATATGGCTCTCATAGATGCTCTGAGGGAAGAGGAAGTTTCCCAGGAAGTTGAAGACCAAGTTGGGTAACGAGGAGGAAGAAGGGGGGACGGAATAACGGCCAGAAGGTTGAGCTCAGCTTCTCTGGCAAGGCTGGCACACAACTTTTTCAAGATCTTTGAGCTCCAGAACAACAAGCCAAAGACAAATTTAAGTGAACGCCTTATGGAGTTGAACTCAAACCTCTCTCTGGACACAATCCATCCAGGGGAAGGGATGGACCTGCTACTTCTTCCAGCTGTGATGTCTTAACCATAGACATAGGTGGGGTTGCAGAGAATGAGGAAGACTCCAGCCCAGGTGGCCTTCCAGGAGCCCGCAGAAGCCACCTCCAGCCCCAGCTCTGCTTATTTCCTCCCTTTCACTTCCTTGGCGCCGGAAATCCCATTTCAAACGTGATGGATGAAGCTGGGCCCCAGGAATCCCGGCTGCCCAGTTTCTCCTAGGAGATCATCAGGCAGCTCCACATGGCCTGATGCCAAAGCATGTCCTGAAATCACCCAGTTAAAATGACTTTTTTTTTCCCTTTTCTTTTTTTAAACAACCAACACAACAAAACTAATGCTTGGACGAGGCGATGGCCTCGTTCCGCTTTTGTTAATTTTAGTGCAGCCGCATGCAAACAACTGCCAAGAGTAAATATTGACTTTGCACCGAAGCAACCCACTGACTACAGGGGCAAAGGTGCTCAAGCCGTGATGATCATCCAGGTATTTGCAGCGTGCAGGGCCGTGCGTGGATTAACTGTGACGGGGAACAGAGCCAAACGCTTGCATCCCCAAAGGCCATGGCTTTTGGCTTCATGAGGACATGCAGGTGGTGGGCACGGGAACGAGCAGCGCTCCCCTGACCCCCAGGTTCCCACTCCAAGCACAGGAGCTGCCCTCTTTGCAACTGCACTCAGCCAAGCCTGATTTTAGCATGGCAGGGTCCTCCTCTATCCCTACTGCCTCTGAAAAGCCCAGCAGTCTGGGATCTGGAACAGATGCAGATTTGTCCTGTCTTAACTGCGATAACTACAGGCCCAGAAGTTGCTTTTATTCAACCTCATATTTTTTTGGCCAGTTTTAAGGCTTTCTGCTGTTTTCGTACCCTTTATCCTCTGTTTTCTCTGCAGCCAGCTTGAAAAGTGAGATACAAAACCAAAGCAAAGATGTCCAGAATGCAGCCAGGATGGAAATGAGTCCCAGTCTCAAGCTGGAGAAGTAAATTTGGGTAAAGACGTGATGAAATACACTTGCATTTGGAACCTTCTGCTGTCCCTGTATGTTGTCTCATCTTTTGCTGCAGGAAAGGCTTCCCTGAGCAAGCTGGGTACCTCTGGGCACCCCACCCTTCGCTTAAGGACCCCACAACATCTCTGGAGCTTGGTAGGACCTTCATGTTTTGCCCAGAAACACCAAGGAGAACTTCAGCCCCTGAATGACTCCAGACAGGGAACCAGTGCCCAGGCTCAGTGCTGAGCAGCCCCAGGGTAGTCAAGCTTCTAATTAAGCTCAATTATTGCTGGAAACAACTTTTACACTATCCACCATGACTGCTGGCTGGGGCAAGAACACTACACCTGTAATACTTAATTGCACGCTCATCACCACCAAAGCAGAGATACCAGCGTGCTTGGTGCCAAGGAGTCTGCTTGTTGCGTTGCTGGGTCCTTCAGCACCGCTCTTGATACGGGCTTGGGCAGCATGGCCCTTTCAAGTATATCCCAGATGGAGAGGGAAAAACGTTGGTGCAAATGCGAGTGAAAACCACAAGGGCAGAAGAAGAGAGGTGGATCAGGCATGAACAGGATAGATAGAGCACACCTTGACAGTGGCTGCAAACAAGTCCCTGTGGAGGAAGCTAAGGAATCCCAGCAGGAAAACGGTTGATTTCACCAGCAAAGCCCTTCTGGCAGTGCCACCAAGCACTGCTGAGACAGGAAGCCCTTCAGACCCCATCCCATGGATCAGCCTGAGTCAAAGGCTTGCAGCAGCAGCTCCAAAATGGAAGCATTTGAAATCTGAAAATCGTGATCACTGCATGCAGCAGTCAGGAGATACAGAAGTGACTCCAAGGAAGGATCTGCAGATCCGCTCTGCTGCTGATTTGCTGCTGATTTGCTGGAATTTGCAGCTACTCTGACAGTCCTGACAAGACAGCAGTCTGGAAGATGGGCACATCAGCTCCCATTCAACTCAAGCATTTGTCAACACATCCATCGGGTGAGACGGTGATGCTACAGATGCACTTGCCTTCATTTATAACACAGAGCATACACATACCAGGAAGCAAAGGCGACTATAAATAGCAGGCAGTTTCCTTGCTTTACTACGGCAGGACTGGTGCCCAGGAAGTGCTCGCTTGCTCGCTCGGCTTCCTCCACGGCTGCGCTCGCCCCGCGCTCGCGCTCAGCCCGCGCTCACGGTCTGCAGCCCAAAACTCCGCCTCGCAAGCAGGGTTTTTATCTGGGATGAGCAACCAGGTCCCAAATGGCTGATGAAGGGGCAGGTTTACCATGAACCAAGGCAAATTAACAGCTCATCCAAGCCACAGGGAGCGCTTGGGATAAGCAGGGAGAAGGTCTGGGAAAACGATGGGAGCGGCTTCCTTTTAGCAGCAAATTCCTCCAGGCACATTGCAAAGTCCTCACCTGAGACAGTATCACCTGCAAGCCAGGGCACGGGGACATGCAGGTGGTCATGGACAGCGGCTGTGACCCTGCCTCCCCTGTAGTTGCTGCATTCCTTCAGCTGCATGAAAGCTTGACGTAGGTTAACTGAGCAGCGATGCACTGGTGGATACTATAAAAGACCCCTAAGCCGCCCAAAAGGGCCGGTTTATAAAGGGGCAGGGGTGAAATGAGAGGCTGCAGCCCCCTGGAAAGAAAAACCCTTCCTGGCGCGGCGCGCTTCCGAAGACACGAAGCGCACGGGCAGCGCTTCCCGCGGCCGGGCGAGCCGAGGCGCAAAGCAAACGGGGCCGCTCGCTGTCTGCTGACCTGCAGAGCAACAAGGGTTTGCAAGGACGGAGGTCAGACCTGCGGAAGGAATGAGCAAATACGTGGGTTTTTTAAACTTGGGATTTCTTGCAGTCCATCTGTCATTTTGCAATTTTTGCTGAAAGCTCCCAGAACAGATGTGCAAGACCCAACGAGGCTGAAATCTACAGAGCAGTTTCTTAAAGCACTCAAGTGCTGGCGTGAGTAGAGCAGGACCGCCGCCTTCGCGCTGCTTTTATCCCAGCCGCTTATCACTCACAGACCATGCTGAGAGAAACAGTTTTGGGCAGCATGAATGAAACTGCAACGCGGCACATTTCCCTGGGATGCTGCTTCAGTCATCAGAGATGCACATGGGAAAGTGCAACGAAAGCAGCGGTTGCCTGAAGAGGTGAGGAAAGAGCAACACAACTAGAACTTGAGGCCACCTCTGTGCACTGGAAAATGAAAGCCCAAAAGCAAAGGGTTTTGGGATGTTGTCTCAGACTCCCTTGAGGAAGGCATCACTCAACACCTTCTCACCAGCTGCTTACAGGCTCTGAACAGAGTCCCATTTCCTTCCACACAGCAAGTCCTCTGCTCACAACTCCAAGGCACATCCTAGGAAGACCTTGGCCCAAAATCCTCTCCTGGAGGTGGAGAACTTGCAACTTCCCTGCCCAGAGGCTTCCTGCACACACCTGGCCTCTTCCACCCTGGAAGCTGCTATTGCTTTAGCCCTCTCAAAAGGAACGTTACTGTTTCTGCCCCAAGGCAAGGTGGTTTTGGCAGGCTTCATCTCAACATGCAATGATAACACGACCTGCCTCCAATTAGAAGTTACAGCAATTATGCAGCAGATCCTTTAACAACACAATTAGGATCTGCTTTTTTTTTTTGCAGCATAGATGAGGAGCACTAGGAGAGGTGTCCTTTGCAGGGGAGCATTTTATGTATTTTTTCATGCAGCTGTCCCTGGTGTTGCGAAGTGCCACTTGTCATTGACTCAGGCTCCACTTGAGCAGACATACATCTCTATTGCTGCCAGGATCTGCTCTAACATTTGCAAGACAGAATTAGCTCCTTTTACTCAAGGATCTGCAAATACTTTGCAAGCATTAACTTGACCCCTTGGAGGAGCCTGAGTGGCTTATCAGCGCCTCCCTTTTACCGTTCAGCTCACCAAGCCTGGGGCTAGGAGCCTAAATGCCCCAATCTGTGTGCTTCCAGGTGACCCAACATATATTCTGGATCTAAAATTGAGCACATTATCCCATTTCTGTTTGAATACCTGAGCTCTCACCCCGCAGCACCTGCTTTATCCTACCCCGGTGATGATGGAAGAAGTCTCCAACGGCCATGGAGGTTTTTGAAGCAAGCTCAAACTAGTAAAATAGGTTAACGTATGAGCACTCATATCGCAGTGTTCCACCATGAGGAACACTGAAATCATATTTAGTCTAGGAATGAGTATAAACAGTTCCAGCTAGATGGGACACCCATAGCGGAGCCAGGAGAACCCACAAGGTCTCGCTACCAAGCTCTGGCAGTTGAAACTGCCAGAAGACGTTTTTCTTAGTAAGTGCCAGAACCAACACCTACTACAACACCCATGGACATCTCTTCTACTGCCTTCGAAAGGCTTAGAAGACAAACCTTGGAGAGGTAGATAGCTGTCACTGGATTAAGGCTGTGAGCAAACTATGCAGGTTTTACCCCAAAGATTTGCCTGGAGCCATCTAGCACCATGAGACAAAACACAAACCTCAGCCACCAGGTTTGCTACAGCCCTTCTTGCTGCTACTGAGCCAGAAGATCCACTCACCCAGGGCTCGTTCTGACTTTATCCCTAGAGGCTCTGAATGTGCAGCTCTCTCTCTGTGAAAAAGCCAAAAATGGGAAAGTTCAGTCCAGCTTTTATTTATGCAGAATAGATTAGGAGGGCAAACATTCCCAGATAACCTCTTCCCTTGTGCTCAGCAGTTTGAAGGTTGTCCCCCATAAGCAGGATGCACATTCTGTACTGAAATCTTTACTTTTGACTAGGTCTCATTAAAAATAAACTTTCTAGGCAGCAGTGCTGATCCGTGGTGATGTGCCCAACAACTCCAGCTCACTCCCCTTTGCCCTCGGGGCAGGATCATGGTTCCAAGGAGAGGGTGGTTGGGGAAGCCCTGGCCGGTCTGGCCCACAGGCACGGGATTTCCCTTTTTTTCATGCAAGGGAATTTTCAAGCTGAAAAGGACAGTAATAGGAAAAGTTTGCCTTTTCTGCCTTGGGAACATCCACCCTTTCCACAGGGGCCCAGCCTGCTCACTTCCTGACAAGCATCTAGGTGTCATTTTGGTCCACAGATGACATCTGCATCCTCTCCAGGCCACAGTTACAACAGGGCAAAGGATAATTCAGGGACCAGACAGCTTCTTTCAGTCATTTTCTTCCCCACATCTGACAAAAACAGAGCACAATTTAAGCACA
Source organism: Tinamus guttatus (assembly GCF_000705375.1). Next base: position 324,179 of record NW_010587994.1, read on the forward strand.
ACTCCCTCCAAACAGCTACAAGAGGCAATTCTTCAGCAGTAGAATTAAAAATTCTCTTTTATTAAGTTCCCAGAGAGAAAATGCTTTTTGGATAGTGACTCCTGCTGGAAGGGTGAAGCCAACACAACTACAGATCAGTGATCTACCACCACCCCTATCCTGAGGGGCTGGAATGGATTGGTATTATCCCCATTAGCAGCACTTTGACACCATCCCCTCCCTAACCACCCTTGGGCGACCTGCTGGATGTGGGACACGCCAGCAAGTCCTTGTGCAACCTCCTAGGCAGGGACTGTGCGTGAAATACTTGGGGATGAGTAGTAGAACAGTTCTCCCTCTCTGTAAGATACCACAAAAGTGTTCCCACACTACAGATACGTGCTCTTGGCTTTGGTTTCGAGGAGCCTGCAATGATGCATCGCATTTCAGTTCAGCACCAGCTGGAGGGCAACCGTCACACTCCCCCGGCTCACAGGCAGGCTGCAGATACACACACATGTCATTGCGACTCTGCTTCCTGCTGGTTTCACCTTCAGATCATCACAGAGGGAAATTAATGCAGTTCACACGCCGAGCAGTCAGCTCTGCCTTGGCAAGACGCGTTGTTCTGCAAGGATCCGTCTCACACTCTCCACAATGGTCCCCACTTCAGCCATGGCACCTAGACCTGGAGGGAAAACCAAACATATCCTGTAATGTCCACGTGCCATGAAGACAGTATGAGCCATGTTTCCCCTGTGCCACCTCATCTGAATCTCTATGGATTTTGTGGCACAACTGGGTGCCACCGACAAGGAGGGCAAAATGAGGCCTCACACTTAGTCTGACTCCTAACTTAGATATCTTAGCAGGAGCACAGGTTCCCCAGACACTGGATGGAGAGAGGCCAGAAACCTCAAACAGCAACTCATATGACCTTAATAAGTATCTCATGCACTGAATCATCTCCCGAGGTGCCCATATCAAAGCCTTGAGTGCGCACGGAGCTAACATCTTAGTTCACACTACTGCTGTGTGTAAAAGTCACCCAAAAAGGTGGTAATGAGATACTCCATTTCCTCCTCCATCTCCAGTGTGAATACACTCACATTGTACATATTCGATATCTTTCTAAAATGGCTTTTGCCTATTCAAAAAGCTTTGCTGATTTCATACCATTCCAACAACTTTGCAGTTAGACCGACCTCAGAGGGAAAGCTGTCCTGACTTTGCACTGCCTTGAATCTTAGGAGTAGTTCTTGGAGAAGATCAAGTGCTGGACAGAACAAAATGTAAAAACTTTCCCTTTTGGATTGGTTGGCTGCCAGGTGAACATCCAGTCTACAGTGAAGCTGTTGCTTCCCTTTCAAGTAATATTCAGAATTCTAAGGCAAATAGAGATCAATAAATCATCTTTTCCAACCTACCGTCACAGAAGCCTGTCTATGCACTCCTCTGATATGCCTGGGAGATACTTCCCCCACCAGGCTCTGGCTCCATTAGAAAATACAAAAGATGGAGTCTATTGATCACAAACGTGTTACTGAGTGTGCAGATGAGGAGTTAAACCAGTAGGCTTGAAAAGAGAGCAGCAGGACAGGGGTGAGACAGAGGATGGGCAATCCTCAACAGCAGGGAGAGGGGCTTTCCACAAGCAGCGAGTGCACTGAATCTCTCTGGGCTCTCCGTTTTCCAGAGCTACCTGAGCTTTGCCTGGGATAGACGGCATGGCTGGTTACAGCCCATGAGCATTTGAGCCCAAGAATGAGGATTTTGGAAGGACAAGGGAATCAAGTCTCTCTCTGCTACAGACCGTCCAGACTCTTAATCCAGGTTTGAAGCATCACACAGACAAAAAGCAGGCAGGTTTGGGCAGCTCTGTCCTTTAATCTTACATGGAACTGCACTTGTCAGGTCCTTCTAAATAACAGAAACCTCTCAACTGATTCCTCACAGCTGGGCAAAACTGCAACCTTTGAGGGCATTTCCAAGCTTTTGTCCTCCACGACCCACCTCAACACCTTTGGCAATTCACAGCTGGATTTGTCAGTTTAGCTGAGCAAGAGCTTGCTAAGCACCCTGTCTTGGAGCACAGATCACGCCTACAGGCAAGAACCTTCCTGTCTGCAAGGCTCCAGAAACCCAGCCAAGGATGACAAAGACACCAACAGTTTGGAAGCATTTTGCAAGGGCAAACTGCTGCAGGCCCAGGTGTGGTATAGAACCTCTCAAAGGTCTCCTTGTATGGTGGCACACAGATATTATCAAGGCCAGCAGCTGCTAGGTTACATTCAGTTATCCAATCAAGGAAGCTTATTTTAATTCCCAACTCAATTTAATTAGTTTTTTTTTTTCTTTTTTTCCCCTCAAGCTGGACATCTCTACATCTAGGAACACTCACCTAGGGAGAAAATATTATCAGGAAAGCTTGTCATCCAGAAACTTGGTGACAGTCAGGATCTGGCCCACTCCAGGTAGGAACAGTGACACAAGCCCTCTTTTAAAGCAATATAAACCACAACATCAACAGTTAAAACTGGTGCAAACTGAATCTTTTTGCTCCTGAGCCAGATGTTTGAGCTTTGCTACCTAGTGCTCGGGTGGAAGCCAAGCAAACCCCTTTGTGGATGAAACCCATGAAACAAAAAATAGCCTGGAAAAAAAAGCCTTGGGGTGAAAGGCCTGAAAAAAAAATGGCTTTGGTTTCGAGGAGCCTGCAATGATGCATCGCATTTCAGTTCAGCACCAGCTGGAGGGCAACCGTCACACTCCCCCGGCTCACAGGCAGGCTGCAGATACACACACATGTCATTGCGACTCTGCTTCCTGCTGGTTTCACCTTCAGATCATCACAGAGGGAAATTAATGCAGTTCACACGCCGAGCAGTCAGCTCTGCCTTGGCAAGACGCGTTGTTCTGCAAGGATCCGTCTCACACTCTCCACAATGGTCCCCACTTCAGCCATGGCACCTAGACCTGGAGGGAAAACCAAACATATCCTGTAATGTCCACGTGCCATGAAGACAGTATGAGCCATGTTTCCCCTGTGCCACCTCATCTGAATCTCTATGGATTTTGTGGCACAACTGGGTGCCACCGACAAGGAGGGCAAAATGAGGCCTCACACTTAGTCTGACTCCTAACTTAGATATCTTAGCAGGAGCACAGGTTCCCCAGACACTGGATGGAGAGAGGCCAGAAACCTCAAACAGCAACTCATATGACCTTAATAAGTATCTCATGCACTGAATCATCTCCCGAGGTGCCCATATCAATGCCTTGAGTGCGCACGGAGCTAACATCTTAGTTCACACTACTGCTGTGTGTAAAAGTCACCCAAAAAGGTGGTAATGAGATACTCCATTTCCTCCTCCATCTCCAGTGTGAATACACTCACATTGTACATATTCGATATCTTTCTAAAATGGCTTTTGCCTATTCAAAAAGCTTTGCTGATTTCATACCATTCCAACAACTTTGCAGTTAGACCGACCTCAGAGGGAAAGCTGTCCTGACTTTGCACTGCCTTGAATCTTAGGAGTAGTTCTTGGAGAAGATCAAGTGCTGGACAGAACAAAATGTAAAAACTTTCCCTTTTGGATTGGTTGGCTGCCAGGTGAACATCCAGTCTACAGTGAAGCTGTTGCTTCCCTTTCAAGTAATATTCAGAATTCTAAGGCAAATAGAGATCAATAAATCATCTTTTCCAACCTACCGTCACAGAAGCCTGTCTATGCACTCCTCTGATATGCCTGGGAGATACTTCCCCCACCAGGCTCTGGCTCCATTAGAAAATACAAAAGATGGAGTCTATTGATCACAAACGTGTTACTGAGTGTGCAGATGAGGAGTTAAACCAGTAGGCTTGAAAAGAGAGCAGCATGACAGGGGTGAGACAGAGGATGGGCAATCCTCAACAGCAGGGAGAGGGGCTTTCCACAAGCAGCGAGTGCACTGAATCTCTCTGGGCTCTCCGTTTTCCAGAGCTACCTGAGCTTTACCTGGGATAGACGGCATGGCTGGTTACAGCCCATGAGCATTTGAGACCAAGAATGAGGATTTTGGAAGGACAAGGGAATCCAGTCTCTCTCTGCTACAGACCGTCCAGACTCTTAATCCAGGTTTGAAGCATCACACAGACAAAAAGCAGGCAGGTTTGGGCAGCTCTGCCCTTTAATCTTACATGGAACTGCACTTGTCAGGTCCTTCTAAATAACAGAAACCTCTCAACTGATTCCTCACAGCTGGGCAAAACTGCAACCTTTGAGGGCATTTCCAAGCTTTTGTCCTCCACGACCCACCTCAACACCTTTGGCAATTCACAGCTGGATTTGTCAGGTTAGCTGAGCAAGAGCTTGCTAAGCACCCTGTCTTGGAGCACAGATCACACCTACAGGCAAGAACCTTCCTGTCTGCAAGGCTCCAGAAACCCAGCCAAGGATGACAAAGACACCAACAGTTTGGAAGCATTTTGCAAGGGCAAACTGCTGCAGGCCCAGGTGTGGTATAGAACCTCTCAAAGGTCTCCTTGTATGGTGGCACACAGATATTATCAAGGCCAGCAGCTGCTAGGTTACATTCAGTTATCCAATCAAGGAAGCTTATTTTAATTCCCAACTCAATTTAATTAGTTTTTTTTTTTCTTTTTTTCCCCTCAAGCTGGACATCTCTACATCTAGGAACACTCACCTAGGGAGAAAATATTATCAGGAAAGCTTGTCATCCAGAAACTTGGTGACAGTCAGGATCTGGCCCGCTCCAGGTAGGAACAGTGACACAAGCAGAGGAAGAAAAACCTCTTTTAAAGCAATATAAACCACAACATCAACAGTTAAAACTGGTGCAAACTGAATCTTTTTGCTCCTGAGCCAGATGTTTGAGCTTTGCTACCTAGTGCTCGGGTGGAAGCCAAGCAAACCCCTTTGTGGATGAAACCCATGAAACAAAAAACAGCCTGGAAAAAAAAGCCTTGGGGTGAAAGGCCTGAAAAAAAAAGCAGGAGAGTGAGGAAGACGTCAGCAAGGGAAGCTGCCTCGAGATGCCTATGTACTCCTGGAAAATCCCAGCAGTTTCCAATAGGAAAATCCTGTTGGGAACTGACTCGCAAACACAAGCAGAGTCAGATGTGGCAACCACCACTCCAGGGATCCCCGTCTTTGAAGCCAACCCGGAGCAGCTCCCACACAACTGCCAGGGCAATGCGGTAACTCCTGATCAACACCGGGTTACTCTGCCATTCTGGCTGCAAACCGCAGCGCTCCACGTGCTCCTTCTCATGTGGCTCACACATCCCTGCCGCAGGGGCGGCAACCCCCAAGAAAGAGGCAGGGCGCAAGAGCAGAAGGTGAAAACCACGTTCACCATCCAACCCCGATGTGTTTGTGCTTGTGAGTCAACACACGGCCCTCCTGCACCTCAGGTCCCCATCTGCGAGAAGGTGACAACCACCCAGCCTTGCCTCAGACACATGAACTTGCAAGGATGAGGCACTCGGATGCTCACTACAGGAACACAGACCTCATACGTGTACTAAAAAAAGACAAAGAAAAAGCAATAAAGAAGATATGCCAGACGGCCTTTCCATATCTGCCAAAACGTCTGCAAGGAATGACCTCTTTTGGGCGTTAACTTTATTAAAAGTATGCAAGAAATTTGATGTAATGAGGACTAAAACCCCAGTCGAAGCAAAGTCGTCCCGGGCATTTTAATAACATCTGATTACTTGACTACGCTCACTCAACTGCAAATATTTCTTAGTCTTCAGCTTCAAAATACACTCTCTAGATGCATTGCCTCTACCTAAGAATACAGGCTCTATGAAAGCCAGCCCTTGAATTTAACCATGAAGAACACTAATTTAGCCATGAAGAACACTTCACTACAGACTGTTTATTGAACTATCCAGCAGAGTGGTTAAAATTATCAAGTGAATATATATATATATATTACTGTGCAGATAACACAGTTGCTATTATGGCTGTGGCATTTTACAGACTTTGCACAAAATAAGTTTATCTGAATAAAAAAGTGAATCCATTCATCTAATTTGCTTCTATGAAAATCCTTCCAAAGGTCTCCCCAAAGTCAAAATAACTTTAAGGCAACTCCCAAAATACAAGTGAGACCATTTTAATAGCACAGCATAACATTGCAAAGTCAAGTTGTTAGAAACAGAGTTCCCTACATCCTCCTCTTTCACTTCACTGAGGAGTCAGATGTCAAAATCCCAAACCAAATTCAGACAGGGAAGCTGATTTAGCTAAAAAGTAACCTGGGTAACAAACAACAACAAATATTAAATGCAGGTCCAGCTACAGCCTTAGCCACATCTGCAAGCATTTAACCTCACAGCAGGCTCCGAGGGATAAGACATTACCCCTGGGTTAGAGATGACGAACTGGAGCATGATGAAAATGGTCCCCATTCACCATGTGAGTAGAGGGCAGGGATACCCAAATCCTGGGCTGATATGCTCCCCCACAAAGCCTGCCTTCTTCTCAGTCTACTCTCTTCTTGAATGGGTTTATTTTTAAATATATGGCCAATCTAATAGCCCAATTGAAAGCCTGGCTTGGATCATCTCATAAAAATAAATAATTAATGAACAAAAAAAATAGAAACCAGCTGGCACAGGGGCAAAGCTTCAGTTTGTTTCTATAAACCTTGGTAATGGAGTTACAGCACCTTCCTTCTGCGGTCCAACATTTTGAAGGGCACGGGCAAGAAAAGGCATATCCCTTTCCTGCAATGGGAGCAATTGTGCAGAAAAGCTGTCAGAAGCCACACAAAAGGACTGACCTTCATCTCCACACACTAGCTTTTTCACCACACAAGGGACCTCAGTGTAGCCAAAGCCCTTGAGCTGCTCCCGGTGCTGAGCTGTGAGCGGATGCTCCCACATGGCTGTGTTCATCGCTGGGCAGAAGAGCAGGGGCTTGCTCAGATCCCAAGCACGGATTACACAGGTCTGCAAAAGAAGCCAAGAGTTTCCGTGCTGCGATGGGGTTGCTTTCCTCATTCCTCCTCATCTCTTTGCTGCATAGAGGTCCTTTCCCAGGCTCAGCATCCCTAGCAGGCCAAAACCCTCCATTTCTCAGTGCAGCTCTGCTAACCCACAAGCAGATCCAAGGGCTGCTACAAATTTGAATAACACCCCAGTCAAGTTTGTTATCTGACGGGGAAGAAAGATGAGGGAAGCTACAAGAAGAGATCCCATCCTTCGCTGTGCAGGAGCCGAGCAGTCAGCCCTAGATCTGATGGGGAAGAAAGATGAGGGAAGCACAAGAAGAAGAGATCCCATCCTTTGTTGTGCAGGAGCCGAGCAGTCAGCCCTAGAATTGGAGCAAACAGACTGACAGCCCACGGGGGAGCCCAAAAGGAGCTGAAATGTGGCCACAGATCGTATCAGTGGCAGCAAAATCCCCAGGCAGTGCTTCGGATAAGCCAGATGTAAAGGAGTTGGCAAGGGAGTCTCTAAGCAATATGCCAATTGGATCCAGCACCCCTCCCTGCAGAAGCACTGCTGCTTCCAAGATACAAAATGAGGAGAGCAGGAACACATTTGGCCCATGATAAAAGATGCTGGCAGATTACAAACCATCCATAAGCTCCTGTGTGCTACAGAGGATCACACCTGACTCTTCCATGATACAGAGCTTCCAAAAAACCTACCATCACTGCATCTCCTTTACAAGAGAAAGGCCAGTTGTTCCTAAACAGTGCAATGTGCAGCACCTTGCCTAGCCCTAACAGGGTCTCAGTCCTGCCAAGGGAGATTCCCAAGTAGCCACAGTTCACATCAGTGCCTGGAACAGAACCTCTGCTCAGTTAATACAGTACTTGGAGGGCACAGACAATACCCTGCCCATCCTTCTCTATGCCCTGTCATTTGAACGCTTTCCAGCGGAGGGAAGGTCTGTGAGAATCTGTTCTGACTGGCACCTCCAACACTTGTTTTCCTTTCCCAAGGTTTATCTCGGCTCCCCACAAAGCTCTCCAAAAAGACCAGCAGAATTTTTGGAGCCACGTGTCACTAACACAGAGAAGTATACTCTTTTAATGCATTTTATGATCAGTCTTTTTGCCAGAGCCACCTTCAATACCGAAAAACATGCCTGAACAAGCAAAAAAACAAAAACAAAACCCAACCAAACAAAAGACACTCTATAGCTGAAAATGGAAGGTAAATAAGTGTGCACATGTTTGAACTTCTGTGCTATGCTGTTAGGTGAGGGAGGAGGTAAGGTAGCAGGAAGTAAACAATTTTATCTGATCTCACAGGTGTCTTTCTGTATCACATAAAGGCAGAGAGGAACTCATGTGCGAGTGTGTGTGTGCATGCATCAGACAGACAGGGTGGAGGCAAAAGGGGAGAAATATCAACCATGAGAAGCAGCAGGAAAAGCAAAGCTCTCGGAGAGCTCCAGGCACTCACCAGCAAGTTGTCACAGATGCCATTGGCCAGCTTGGCCAGCGTGTTGGCATCAAGAGGGGCCACCACCATGAGGTCAGCCCAGCGCCTGAGCTCGATGTGCAGGACCGGGTCCGAGCGGCCTTTCCACAGCTGTGCACGAGACAAGATGGATATTACAGGTTACCAGTGTGTGTTGTGAACAACCTGCACCTTATCATTCCCAAATACATACCACCAGGTAGACTTAAGGGGAGAGAATTAAGTACTTCAATGCCTTCCATGTGATTTAAATGGGACTTAGATGTCTAACTGTAGAAGTCATTTCCAATTAGGACGCACACTCCTAAGCCATCTAGGCACAATAGCAAAGTGAACCCTCATGAGTATAGTAGGGAAAAATCCCTTTGGCTTTCTGAAGGATAGACTAGATTTAACTAACTGCTTCTTCCTTGCTCTCTTAACTCTAAGCAAGTGCTCCTGTTTCTCCAAAGCTCTGTGTTACTCCAGGGAGTTCTCATACTCTCAAGAGCACAGTTTGCTGGTAAAACGGCAAAAGAAGCGGCAAGCCACATTTGGTGTTCGATCCCCAGAGGCCACACACAACCACAGGCCAACGGGAAGTGTGTCAGGGCCACAGACTGTTCCTTCTTCGAGTCACTGGAAGCCACAACAAAAGACAGCACCTGGAAAGCTGGCGCTCCCTGAAACCTTTCCCAGCAACTCTGCTCACTTTTTATTTTTTTTCTCTCTCTAAAAATACTAAGGTTTGTAGTTTTATTTTCAAAATGAAGTTCTTTCGAAAGCAGATGTTGACAGGACATCCTGCCTGCCACTCTGGCAGAATGGCCGGTTACGACGGCTCCGTGTCCCCTTCCCAGCCCTGCCAACAGACCTCATAGGTAACGTGGGACTTCCCCACTGTGGAATAGTGCTGGAAACATGTTCTTTGAAAGCCACAGTCCAAAGCATATGTCACAGGTGCAAACCCTGGCCCAAGACTAAAAATAAACAAATAAGTAATAAAAAACAGTCCCATGCAAAGGAGCTTGAAGGGACATTTCTATTTTATGTTCATTACCTGAACAAGTTTCTAAGTGAATTCTCCAGGGAGGCTACTTTTCTTCTGAAGCATGACCCACTGGCCATTGCTGGAAGCAAAAAGCATCAGTGCATGACAAAACTACTTGAATCACAAAACAGGTGACTGGTGAGGGCAGCAGAAGAGTCCTTGACATCTCCCAAGGAAGAACAACCTACCTGCCATTCATCCTCATCACTGTAGAGGGTGACAGGAATTTCCTGGGCGTTGTAGAAATGTTTTGCTCTCTCGGTAGTGACCACCTTCACCTCAAGCTAAACAAAAAAAGAAAGAAAAGCCAACAGTTACAAGTGAAAGACAACCCTCTATAGTTGGGTGGAGGAGGAAGGCTTGTGCTGTAAAGACTTGGAGAGTTGTGTGTGTTCTCAGAGGACCCTCCCCACTCTGCACAGTGCATAACTGCATCTTTTCTTAGCTGAAAGGTCAGGCCACAGCAGGTGCTTATGAAGATTCATTCTATTTCCACCCTGAAACAGCCAGGTGATTAGTCACTGTCTGCAAACATGTCCATGGGCAGTTCACAGCGAGGACAGCAACAAGGATAGACCAGGTCAGAACCAAGGTGCAGTTCAGCACAGAACTTAAGAGACGGCAAGAAGCAGCAAACCAAAACCCTGCAGAAGATGCCCTTCGATCGCTAAACACCCCTGCAAAAGGAGAGCATCTGGCCTTGGTGTGGCTCTTGGGGACAGCACAGAGGGCGGCCGCAGGGCACAGCACGTGCCGCTTCGCTCTTCCCATGCTCGGAGCCAAGGGAAAGCAGCGTGAACACCTAGAAATCTCATTATATTTTTACAATCACGTTAGTCTGACCTGCTCCTGAGGTAAAAGCACCAGAAGGAAATCTGGGGTAGTGTCTTCTATGTGTTGTCCATGTCAAGGAAAGATGTAGGAAAGAGGAAACTTCTGTACGGGTCCAGAGCACAGGGTATCTTTGCAGCCAAAACAGTAAAACAACAGCTTCCACATAGTGGAGTGGGATAAAGTATGGAAATGTTCTCTCTGCTATCTTGGATGTCTTTTGCCAACCCCTTATGCTCACAGATCAATGAACTGATCACAGTGGAAAAACAAAACAAAACAAAACAGTGCAACTTACTACAAGGCTCTTCTCACTCAAGAGGGGGCAAGGGAGAAATCGGCCTCACTGATAAATCCCTCCCCACTGATAAGCTGTGGCCTGAGGTACAAAAGTGACGAAGGAGTTGGCATGTGCTCAACCAGACTGCTCAAAACCTCCAGCCTCTGAGAAGCCATCTTCAATGACAGGGGTGGTTGTGACAAAAAAAAAGGTAACAAAACATGCTACCCTATCCCCAACACTACATAGTCTACTCTCAGGTTACTCCTAAGATGACAGCAGTGCTCATCACATGTATCCTACATAAGCAGAGTAATAGTCTGGAGCAGCAGAAACACTAGCCTTAAAATCACCTCAAAAATACACCTTAAAAGTTACGTCTTCTGAAATTTTCCCCAATTTCTTGCAGAAAGAGTACGAGAAAATCTAGCTGCACATAATACCAGCATTTGGCACCACATGCTTGGTTCTTTGACTCTTCTGGAAGTCCTACTCTTTTTCCAGGGACCCTGCCTGGATGTCAGAATCATATTTCCAGCTCTTTCCAGCATGAAAGTCATGTCCACAGCATATGAGCGTTATTTATGTATTAGCAAAATGCTGCTGGAGCCAACCAGCACCAGTGCCAGCTCTGCTCCCTGCTGTCCCAGAGGCTCCAATGAGGCAGTTAAATATTCCCTGCAAATGAAGTTTTTCTGTGGTGGGGTGAGCTCCTGGCTCCCTTGTACTGAGCAAGTCCTTCAAGTCCCTCCAGCTATGTTGGAAGGAGATCAGTGTTCTCAAGATCACTTTAGCCTACATAGTTTTTCCTTCTATTTATCTGGCACACCCTCTGTTTGCCTGTGGATATATCTCTGCTTATATAGTACAGTCAGTCTAGCCACCCTCAAACTCCTCTATTGAAGAGAGTTTAGACTGGTTAAGCGTTTTATTAAGACAGTTCTCCAGAATAAGCTTTATTTTTTGCAAAACTGCTTTCTTGTTTCCATGCATTTTTGCTGGCCTCTGCTGTCACAGCTACGTCACTTGGGGAAAGGGGACACATATGATTTTTTTTTTCCCATTTTTTTTCCCAGTTTTGACAGCAAAATCTTTAAACCCAGACCCCACCTCAGTAACAGCTGCTCCAGAAGAGATTACCTATCTCCTACATAAAATTGCACCTACAAGCTGAGGCAAACACGATCTAGCAGGACTGCAGCAAAATCACGCGTTAGGCAATTTAAAGTTTAGAAGTCCAGATGATGTCTTGAAGCTTCAAGAATAACAGGTTTCACCCAGAGATAGGTTTGTTGTTTTCCTCCTTTATGGCTAAATGATAACCTGCCAATCCATCAATCCATTTTTTGTTATTTTCCTGCCAGGTCCTTCAAAAATATTAGGCATCAGGAAGATATAGTAAGTTTAAGTGTCATGAGAATTACCCAGTAGTACTGATAATACAGCATGTTTTGTCTTCCCACAATGCAAGGGTAACAAACTGGGGAGGGGGAGAAACAAAAAAAAAAAACCCACAATTAGTATTAACTAGCATTAACTTCCTGGATCCCCAGAGAGTTTAAGTAGAAGGCATCAAGTTGCTGTCTTGACTTCTACCATCAACCTCCAGGATATGCTGAAGTTAACTGAGTGCAAAATTCACAGCACCAAATTGTTCACTGGGGATCACTTTAGCAGAGATATCAAATTAAACTAACTCCAAATTCAAGCCTCTGATGACATCTCCTGGGGTATCTGAAAAAATGTCAAAAACTTCAAATAAAAAACTTCACTCTACATCTGTTTTGCATCCAGTGACATTATTTTAGCATGTTCTATTGTGCCCATGAAGAAATTAATGCAATGGGTTTGTGCAGGATTTACCAAACTCAGTAGAAAAGTTACACTGACTTTGGCAGGCTTTAGAATCAGGCCTTGAAACCACGTCAGATTCCAGTAAATTTATTACACAGTAAATACTAGAAGCTCCTGCACTGACTGGATACTTGACTTTCACTTCTAATGCAATGAAAGCCTAAAGCAGTGGCCACAAAGCCTGCAATTGATGTCCCTACATCCATGAGCCTTCACATGGGATTTAGGATTAGTTTTCTGCAGTTTCTAAATACGAATTAAATACTCACAGAGAAGGAATGGGTTCAACCTAGATTCCTGTGGAGCAGATAATTTACCTGCTTCCTGTCAACTTCAAAAGAAGGGTGATCCAGGCACCACAGAAAGAAAAAATCTGAGAGGGTATGTGAAAAACTTGGCATGTCTTGGGGTTGAGATATGCACGAAGAGCCAGGAGACAGGACTACATGAAGATGCAGGTCCCACATGTGGAGGGAAAAGGCAGACAAAAAGACTGTCGAGGAGACGGGAGCTTTTGGCCGATGGATTATTCCAGCTGCCAACGCACTTTTTGTGCAGGAAACAGGAGGTTGTGAGTCCCAGGGTTGTGCCACAGCGCCGGGACAACATGGCGCAAGGGCCACGCGCCTTCCCGGCCTGGCTGACCCCCTGCACAGAGCCCCATGCGGTGGTCACCACCGGTGACGTTGTTATCTGGTGGAGGTGTCTGCCTCCCCACTGAACGTCAACCACATGGCTGCATCCTGTTGGGGGATGGTCCAATGGACCTTGGGGAGAGACACAACAGCACAAGAGCCCAGCACTAACTACGCTGGTGTCAGTGACAATTCAAAGATGACCAAGTCAATCATCTTACCCTATAAGTAGGGGGACAGCTCCAGAGCACAGGGAGCTCTCCTTCCGAGGCAGCAGGATGCACATCAGGATCTCCCCTGGAGCAGGAACGCATCCCAAGGATACTCCTCAAGACAGAGGGATCCCTGACCAGCTACAGAGCTGGGAACGTAGCATACAAAGCATTAGGAAGTTTTCCAAGTTTTACTAACTCATATCCAGGATTGATTGCGGGTATTTAAGTGAATGCTTCCCCCTCACACACACTTTCATTTCACTGCTCCAAAACAGATGCTGAATTTCTCAGATTTCTGCATTCTGCTCTGACTTTATTCTGAAGCAGAATTTAACCACACTTTCCTCCCTGCTTTTAGTCAGTAGTGGCCTCTGCTGGACACCTCTGTTACTCCAACAAGCTCTGTCAAAAAGGAGTATGGGACCAAATTCTACCAGAAATTAGAAACCTGCTAACACCAACTTTACAATATTTCCTCCAACACGAGATTTACTCACCCCGGGGATCTCCAGCAGCTGGGAGACGAGGAGCGGCACGCTGCCAGTCACTCCCACCAGGACATGGAATTTTTTCTGTGGCACGGATGAGCTCCTTTCCGAAGGAAACTGTGGGTCTGGAGGCAGTACAGGCTCCATGGTCCAATCAAAATCTACAAGCATGGAGAAGGAGGCAAACTCTACCAGGTGCCCTTCCGAATCGAGGGTAAGATCACCCCGGGGAAACTTATTTATTACTTAATTACTTATTTACTTCCTTTCTGACTATTCCAAAGAACTGCCTGGACTCCGTCTTCAGTCCTAAACACTATCTGAACCACAGGAATGTCAAGATCTTCTCATTAAGCGTGTGCAGGGTTCTGTGACAGGCACAACCAAATCAGATGAGATTGTATGTATAGAAACTAAGCCAGCACATGCAATGCATTTATCTGTGCCTCCTACCTTTGAGCTAGTAGACACAGTCCCAAGGGCATGGACTTCAGCCTGGCCTATGCAGGACACAGAGGAATTCACCTGAGTGCCAAACATTTAGCCCCAGTTTGCCAAGCTGTTAAGCATCAGCTGACCTTGAGCATGGAAGCGGTCCAACCCTCCTATTTATTTTTCTTTTATCTACACTTTTCTATACAATATTGGTAAGCAAAGTGTTAGAACTACTAAGCAGACGTCTTATTTCTTCCGGGAAAGCCAAGGGCCCTAAGAACAGATACAGTGTCACACGTTGAATATGGCACAGAATTTAACACACCACTCCTGCTGACCGCAGGGAAGGCAGGTGAGCCGCTTCCGAAATGTAAAAGCCCCAATTACTATAATAATAATAATAAAAAATCACCCACCTGCAGAACAGACCCAAATGTTTCTCTTTAATGAAATCTCACAATTGACAAACTGTAAATTCATTTTCTAAAGAAACTGAAAAACATATTTCTGGGGAAGACGTTACACTGGGATTCCATAAAGTTTGTGTCATTTCATGAATATCTTTGCTGTTTGGAGGGGATTACTGGAGGTGTTTTAGGCACAAAAGGGATGAAGAAAGAGACACTGACGCTGCCTTTATCTACACCTAATTAATTCATCACATTTTTCACCTCACTCGATAACCGTATGAATATAAACTGGGCAAAGGCGCCACATCAGAAACCCTGGGAAATAAGCCCTAACAGCTCTCTTACAGGTGCCTTTTAAAAAAAACTATTAGATTCTGCATTAAGCTGTGATACTCTAGGGAGCTCCTTTGTCTTGTTGAAATACAACTCTGACTGGAGGGAAAAAAAAAAAAACAACAGCGAGAAGGCAAGCAATTTATAAGCCTGCTTGGTTATTTTATTTTTAATTATAGCTCTGGAAACATTTTGGTTAAGGCGGGACACAGAGTGAAGGGATCCTGGGGATTTCCCGATTAGAAGTGTTTACAATTCAACAAGAGAAGTTACAAAGGGTATCATTTACATTTTTTCTTTTTTAAAAAAGAAAAGAAACGAAAAAAAAGAAAAAAGCGATGTTCACAGCACATGAGGCGCGGGGAGGGCACAACGCGTCAATACGGTAAAGCGTCATTACGGTGACGAGTCATTACGG
>NW_010587994.1:354565-372440 GCF_000705375.1 Tinamus guttatus
TCCGCCCCATCCCGGTTGCGCTGGGCGCGCGCGGTCGTCGCCGGCGCCGCGTCCTTGCAATGACCTGCGCCGTCACTCGAGGGCAGGCCGCGGCCTAGCGCCGCCCCGCCGAGCGGAGCGGAGCCGGTCGGGCGGCACCGGGCGAACCGGCCCCCGCCCCCCGCCGTGGGGCCGCGCCAAGGTGACACCGAGGTGACCGGGGCCACCCACGGATCCGTCCTGCGGAGCCGCTCCTGAGTTCCCATGTTCACAGCGTGACCGTACCCAGGTCCCGGTTAGCGCCCCTGATCCAGGGTGTCTTTTGCTTTAGCCTTGTGGATTTGTGTTCCAGCAAATCCAACTGGCTGCGAGTCCTCTACAGCTAGTCCCGCTATTCCCTGCATTTCTGTATACCTTACATAACGTATATATGTCTTCTTTAGGCCTCCTTAAATCCTCAGATTCTTTTTCTGATGCTAAAAAATGTGTGCGCCCTCATACATGTCATGCTATTCCTTGCGTTTCTGTATGCCTTACATAACGTATATATGTCTCCTTTAGCCCTCCTTAAATCCTCAGATTCTTGGTCTGCTGCTGAAAAATGTGTGCGCCCTCATACATGTCATTTTTTAAAAATATGGTCTTAACGGTCCCTTTTTTACTATGGTCTTAGTATGGCCCCTTTTAATACTGTACTGTAAAAGCAAATGGCAGGCTTCGTAAATCCCTCGAATCGAGGAGGGCTGGTCATGTGCTTAGATAACAAAAACTGCTCTGGTTTTGGACTTCTCCGACTCTTGAAACTAGTTAATTTTGCCCGAAGATGCCTGTGCCCCTGAAACGTTATTTGCCTTTTGCCCGGCTGTGGAACTGGGGAGCGACACGTGGAGACGTTGCCTGTTTTGACCGTCAAGCACAAGCCGTGTTTGGGTGAGAGTGACCTTGATGGGCCTGGTGTGAAAGGAGAGGCTCCCAGTCCAAGTACCGAGCTTCTGCTGTACCAAACTGCCCCGAAGGAGTCTGCGTGCTGATAAATGCTTTTCACAACAGATACAAGCATCACTACGGCAAACTAAGGGCCAGAAAGAAAGCCAGCAGCAATTCAAGTTGGATCTAGAGAACTTGTAGCTTTTTCAGACTCATTTTTTTTGTTTGTGTGTTTCTTTCTCTGTAGGGTTTGCTAATTGACTGAGGGGATCTTTTTTTTTTTTTAACACAGTATTTAAGGGTTTTTCACTAGCACCCTCCCATCCTCTGCTTATACATGTATGGAGGAACATTCTTTCCCTGACGTCATATGTCATGTATTGGAGACAAAAAAGGCAAAGATCTGCTTTAGAGCTGGGTAGAGGATGGTGAATCTTCCTAGAGGGCTATAGAAGAAAACCATTTTTTTGTCATCTGCCTTTGCCTTACCTGGGCTCAGGTGAAGAAATATAGGTACCACCTATATTTCATTCAGTTTGGAGCTTTTTATTGGAGGAATACTAGCCAAAATTAGCAACTGAAATTACATACAGTGCATCTTTAGCAATGCTGAGTTCTAAATGAGGTTAACCTAGGAAAAAAAAAAGATTAATTAGTGAGATAAACTTTGGGGCGGTGTATTTTGAGAACTAATGACTGGGAGGCGTTGTAAATGTGAAGTCAGTCCAGTTGAGTCTAATGGGTTTGAAATGCGTAATTGGGAAGAAAGTCAATTCTTTAGTATAAAATACTAATGTCATTATAACTTCAAGATACCAGATTTTTATCTTCAACAGATAGGAGGACAGCAGTATTTCTCTTTTCCTCACGTTTTCGCCATCGTGTTGATGAAAAAGCTGTTTTTCCTTGTGTCTTTGAGGGCCTATATAGCTGTTCGAAAGCCGTCCATGCAAAATGTCTTTAAAACAAGTCTTCATCAGTTCTGGACTTGTGACTGAATCAAAGAACTTGTTACTATTGTGTCATCTGTCACAGCCAGTTCCTGGATTACAAAATCAGTTATAATCAGTTATTAAGCAATTTCAGGAGTCGTGTATGTTGGAAAGTTGCTCCAAAATAAAACAGATTATTCATTTTAAATGGAGACTTGGATAGCTAATCTAGGATATAGCTCTTCCTTTCTGGAATGGATGTTATTGCAAGACTCATTTGGCCAAGCTCATTGCACACGTAAATGCTATGATTTTGAGAAGTGCTGAGCCTACTTTAGAGAGTCTGTTGCTGAGTTACATTTTAAATATTATAAATGAGGATTCACCACAAAAAAAACAACGTTCTGGATTGCTTTCTTCTGTGAGGAAAAGTCCTTTGTCTCACTGAAACAAGGGACTCGGAAAACTCCTTGTGGGGACTGGCTGTACAGAATTGTTTTTCTCTTGCATTTCCGTCTCTCTGTCCTAAATAATCCTGCTCTGACTGAAGGAGTGTCCTTTGAAAGTCTGTACTTTGGAGTAGAAACTAAATACTTTGCAGCAAAATAAAGCAACTGATAGTAAATAAGCTCTACTAACCCAGTGTTTATCCAGATGGTGTATTGAGTGAAAATACATGTATTTAGAGCTCTTGGTTGCTAAACCAAACTCCCATTTCCTTTTCTCTTTTGCTCAAACTCTTCCTTCCTTTCCTCATTTTAGCTGCATTGTATGCCCGATGCTACTCTCATGGGTCTCAAGAATCGGATGAAGAATTCGATGCTCGCTGGGTGACATACTTCAACAAGCCAGATATCGATGCTTGGGAGCTAAGGAAAGGTGTGTTGAATGAAATTACAGTCATATGGAGAAAATACAACTGCTTTGCAATAGTATTATGACCAGAAACAATTTATTTTTGCTGGACTGCTTGAGAGCAGAGGCAGTGTTATCTAGAAAACTCCTTACCTAGCTCAGTTTACAGAAATTATATAGGTTCCCAAAAGAGTTAGTACCTTTTATAGTCAGTAATTCCAATAGACTTCACTGCCATTCAGTATATGCTGAGAAGGGGCTAGTCTGGAGTGTTTGGATATTCACACTGATGAATGATTTTCATGCATCTGTATTAAAGAATTGCTCCATACCTGATGCTTTTGTGGGGTGAGGCAGGCCATGCCCAGTAGGTGTCTTTTGTTTGCACGGTGAACTGACGACAACTTTATTGCTTCCTTATATTCATAGGCATAAATACACTTGTGGGTTATGACCTGGTGCCGGAACCAAAAATCATTGATGCAGCTCTGAGAGCTTGCAGACGGTTAAACGACTTTGCCAGTGCAGTCCGCATCCTAGAAGTTGTAAAGGTAAGTGGAATGGTAATACAAGGTGTGACTTCTGCTTTCATGTTGCTGAACGCCCTTCAGAGGAAGAGAGATTTCCTTTGCTTGCTGCAGGCAGTAGCCCGCAATTTCCTGCTACTAGAAGCAACAAGTTGACTATGATCAAGTGGTTGGTGATTTTATAGTCCTGAAGGAAAAGGGCTCAACAGCACTGAGTCACAAGCATTATGTTCTTACTTGCATATTTTCCTTTTCTGATACTATTTGATCTCTTCCTCCATTGAGTAAACAGGCACTTCTCAGCATTGCAGGCCGGAATAGAATGAGGGACGTGTTTTTTTTTTTTTTTTTCTTCCCCTCTTTTCTCACCATTTGGAGCTGTAGGGGTAAAGTCTGTAGGAAAACTCAGGACCAGCATGCAGTCCTCCTTAAGCTTTGCTTAGGAACGTTTCAAGGGGTAACATTTATCCCCAATTCACAAGGAAGATAAACTTTAAGTCCAATCTGTTTGTAAACTGTGTTTTTTTTTTCCTTCCTTTTTACTGGTTGGTTATTGTTTTGCTTTTATTTCCGAAGGTATAAGCAGTCGTTGGGCTGGTTTGCAAAGCATCCTTCCTTAAAGCAACTACTACTTTAGTTCTGTGGGTTGTAACTCACTAGCTTGACGTTAAGCAAGAGAAAGAGAAAAGCAAGAAATGTTATTAGTACTCTGAAAATTCCCTTAACTGGGAATTAAGCATGTTCTGGCATGCTTCACAGCCATGATCAATGGGTAGAAGAACTTTCTGGGGCAGATACATGAAAATCTTGTTTGTTTGGTATGCAGAGATAATGTGAATACACATCTTGACTGTAAGCATGACTGAGATATGATGGACCTGGATGTGACTACAGCCTGCTGGCAAGTTAACACTGTGCCTTTTATTTAGGACAAGGCAGGACCTCACAAGGAAATCTACCCTTATGTCATCCAGGAACTTAGACCAACTTTGAGTGAACTGGGAATATCTACTCCAGAGGAACTGGGCCTAGACAAAGCATAAACCTTACTGGTAAGGGATACATATTATTGAAAAAGCAGTGCGGCTGCTTGAGAGGATGGGGAGGCTGGCTGCAGTACTGAGCCCTCTAGAGATTTCTGGGTAGCAGTGCTAGAAATATCGATGCAGAATGAAATTATATATTGCCAAGGCAATAAATATTGCAGTGCTTGTTTGGCAGTATGTAGACCTTTGCTCCTCATCAGCTTTTAGTGGCAGATATTTTTAGCAAATGTGAAAATCATTTCATCTGCAAGTGCACATGCCTTCATTTTATTGTCACAGTCCAACCAGTTTAGAAAACTGGGAGATACCAATTACTACATGCTGGGAAATGGCCCCATTGATGTTACTGATGCAGCAACACTGAAGTTTCTTTATATTGCAGATAAAGTGCCAGGGTTTTTTCTTTGTTTCAGGACTAATTTGAAGGACTCTCTGCCTATAGAATAATCGGAGCAGCTCTAGCATAGCCAGAGCTCAAGTGCTCCATAAACAGAACTTCTATTTAGTCTTGCTGGATAACTTTAAGCTATGTATGTTATCCTTAAAATTGATCTAGGAAGTGTGGGGGTGTGCATAGTTGTTAATTCTGCATCTCTGTCTCCTTGCTTTTCTTCCCTTCAGATGTGAAGCCTTAGTGTACTGGGAATGCAGTGACTGTGTGTGGGGGCTGAGTGTGGTTAAACTGGGCTTTGCAAGTGTAAAATGGAGCAACAGAAATAATTTATTGGTGACCATATGAAACCATGTGGAAAGCTGCTTGCCTGATGACTTTTCTGTTCTTTTCCAGGTGGATTACCTGTGCATTTTACTGATGCTGTCTGATTGTACACAGTCATCTGGAGACACAAATGTTAAAATATTACCTTATTTGAAATAACTTTTCTTCCTTTATTGAGTCACAATGTATGTGATCTGAAGTTGGACCTAATAAAGGAAAAACTGTTTTGACTCATGTGATGGTGGTGGCCTATGCGATTTTATTGCCTTTGGTAGGAAAAGAGAGAGAGAAAACGGAATGTACTTTCCATGAACGAAATGAGAAACACTATTACTTGCCCTGAGTGCTACCAGGTTGATGGCTGCTTTCCTAATCCAATAGTACTGCTAGCCAGCAAGGAAGGCCAGATCCTTGTGGATTTGTGTGTAAAACCAGCCAATTTTCGCCCACTTACAGAACAGAGCAGGTTGTTTGGTCCTGGTCTTTGCAGAGCGGTTAGTGGTACCAATTGCTCCCTGTGGATGTTAAGAGTCAAGGTGAATTCTGCGACAAAGTGGATGGAGGTGGGGAGTAAACTGCAGTATTGGGCATTCTTGATGGTGACAGTGACGGAGCACTGGAACAGGTTACCCGGAGAGGTTGTGGAATCTTCCTCTCTGGAGATCTTCCAGACCCGTTTGGATGCAGTCCTGTGCCACGTGCTCTAGGTGACCCTGCGTGTGCAGGGCGGTTGGACTAGATGAGCTCTAGAGGTCCCTTCCAACCTTAACGATCCTATGATTCCTGTATTTGCTAGGAGCGTGGAATTTTCTCATTTCAAGTGATAAACATGAAGTGTCTTTCCTTCCTGCTGGGAGTTGTTCTCACAACTGGTTATTGCCTTGCTGCTGGGCCCGGAAAGCTCTGGAAACGACCCCTCGGCCTCAGCAGGGAGGTGTTAGGGGCCCCTCTCCTCCCTCAGAGGCCGCGGCGGAACCGATGGCTCCTCCGGGGAGCGGCTGCCCGCGCAGAGCATGCGCGGCGGCGCCCGGCTCTGATTGGCTGCGGCGCGGGGGGCGTGGCCGGCGGCGGGGCGGCCATGGCGACGGCCCAGGTCCTTGTTTCTCATGTGCTGTTTTCCTCCTCTCTTTGCTTCGTTAGTTGCTATTTTTATAGCGCTTTTTAACACCGATCGGCGCCACATCTTCTCGAGGGTAGATGCTTTTGCGGGGGGAGGTTTTTCTCCTACAACCCAGGCTTTGAAACGTGGTTTTTGGTCACTGCTTTCATCTTAATGATGTCTTCCTGCGTGGGGGGAAGCTCAAAGACTCCAAATCCACAGGTTGAAATAGAACATCCCCATTTTCCACTTACTGATAATGTAACAGTTAAAAGTTTTCCGTCCCCCTCTCCCTAGTGTTTTTATTCCTGGAGACAAACTTGAGAAGGAATGGGCTATTGCCGTGTGTGCCTTTAATTTAGCATCAGTATTTCCAAGTAATCCCCTCATCTGCTAATCGAGCTGCTTATTCCTCCTGCTGGCCCTGCAGTCGTGTTGGAGGAGCCCTCTTAAGCTGCCACAAGGGGAGCTTCCATGGTAGCTGTTGTTGGAATATTTAAATGGGTGCCAAAGAATAACTGAGGCCAGATGCTCTTTGGGGTGACTGCTGCTAAGATCCCTCCTTTTCCTTTTTAGCCGCTTCGGACAGAAAGCAAGAGGATGAACCGGCAGGCGGATGCAGTGGAGAAAAGGGGACCGTACATCGTGAGCAAGGCACCCTCCCTTCATGCCAAGCTGCGTAAGTGACGGTGTGGGGCACTGCGGGGAGGTTTGGGGACGTGTGTGCACCTCTTGCAGCACAGTCCTCGCCCTGGTCCTTGTTCTTCCTTGGCCATCTGGGGAAAAGAACCTGCGTCTTGGCAGGTGCTGTTTCCACAAAGCATGTGCTGACTTGCAGGGGACTCGCTCTGTGGGCTGCTTTATTCCATCTCAGCAAGGGCTTAAGATGTGTTTTTAAGTAGAAGCAGTTGCTGGTTATCCCTGCCCCTTTCCGAGCTCGTGTTGTGCAGTAAGAAGCACTTGAAATTGCCCTGCTCGATAACTGCATGCAGCACCTAAGGAAAAGTCTCTTTTGCTCTGATGTTACCGACAGCTGCTTTTCTTTAGGTGGGAAAAAAAAAAGTTGCTTTCTGGATTCTTCAGCTGTGACAGGATTGGAATTTCTGCAGCCAAATAACTTGGAATAAATGCAGTTTCCCCCTGCTAGGTCTTGCCTGGCCTGTCCAGCAGCTAATTCTCACTGCAGAATGGTGCTGTTATCCGGGGAGGGGTTCTGGGGTTTGACTAGCTTGGGGCTCCTCATAGTGCCTGAGAGGCATTTCAGAGCACGAGTATCTAGCAAGGGTGACCTCAGCAGAGAAGAAACATCTTGAAAACTTCCTGGTAGTGCCTGTCCTCTTCTCTGGTGGTGCTCTCTTTGTAAGATTTGCAAATCTGAGGGCTGTCAGTGGGAATGCCCATCAGACACCGTCCCCTCCTGTCCCTGTAGCTGGCTCAGAGCCCCCAGACTTTGTAAAGGAAGCACTGCTAAGTTCGGGCTCACTCTTGGTTGCTCACACCGGCATTTCTTGCCTTTGGCTGCCCTTCGGATGGGAAAGGGAGCCAAATCCACTGACTGATCTGTCCCTGCATGCCTGGCTGTTGGGAGATGGACGATGAAGAGTTCAGCTTCTCATAAATGCGGCGGCACTGCTTCTCAGAACCATGTGGGTGTTAAACACTCGAACTGGGCTCTCACAGCAGGAGGGAGCAGCCCTGGACTATGCCTCGGGGCAGGCGTTGCCGCCTCCCGCCAGCACCTGTGTCCATGGGATTTTACAGGCTTTGTTCTGCAGGTGACCCTGCCCTTCTCTTGCAGGGAGCAGAGGCACTGGGATAGGTGATCCCAAGCTGTATTGCTCCCCCTTGGGCAAGTGGAGTTGCGGTTTGGTCGCGCTCAGTGCCGGGGCAGACAGAGTTAGGATGGAATTAGCACCTTTAGCTTTGCACAGCAACATCAGCTGCTGCTTTTGTGCTGTCAAAGCAAGAGGGGCAGCCACAGCAGCACTGAGACTCGGGGCTGCCTCTCCGGAGCAGGGCCTGCTGTGAGCCCAAGGGTCCCGGGGACGCCTGCAGCTCTGACCCCCTGTTTGCTTTGCAGAGCGGCAGCGCGAGCTGGCGAAGGCGGCGCTGCGGAGGCAAGGCCTGCTGGGGGGAGCCGCTCTGCACCCACCGAAGGCAGCGGCTAAAAGGTCTGATCCCGATTTCTCTTCCTTTACCAAGGCTTTTCCCTGGGGCTGGGAGCTGATCTGCCTCTTGCTGGACGCAGTCCCTCCAGGTCTGGGCACGCTGGCCTGGCCCTGGTGCTTCCTCGCTGCGTGAACACAAGATGCTTCAGAAACGTCATTTGATTGGGATGATGCAAGGCGCAGGTTTAATTAAAAAAAAAAAAAAGACAACTTTATATCACTCCCCATCCTCCCTACAGTCTCCCCTTAGATTGTATCCTGTCGGCCTTCAGAACATATATAAAACATATAGACCAAGAGTGTGAACCGCTGACAGATACCCTGACAGTTACAGTGGGCAGCAAGTGGCAGTCCAGGAGCCCGGAACACCTGTGTTTTCATCACTGACCTTGACTCCTGCATAGGCTGAGCCTCGGGAAAGAGGGGACACCAGCAAAATAAGTCTCTCTACTGGGGACAGGCTGGGGCTGCTGCTGGGCTGGGCCATCGTGATGTGGCTGGTGGGCGAGAACCTAATCCACAGACTCCTGCTTTCCACTGCACTGAATGTCAGGCCGTGAAAACCTGGTTTGGGGTAAGGGATTTGCAGGGCAGAGGAAGCTGAGAAAGGCTGTGCTGCAGTCATCCACCCACATGCAAAATTTGTGAACTGTTCTGCCAGGGTCTGCATTTGTTCCCTTTGTTCTGGAGATGTCAAGGATTTGAGCAGGTAGCCTAAGGAGAGGGCTTGAGAATGGAGTTAATTCTCAGCTGATGGTGTTCCTGGATGGAACTGGATGGTGTTCCTGGATGGTGTGTGATGAGGGCAGTGTAGCTCGGTGTTTAGATGTGCCTGGCACCCGGCAGGGATCCCTGCTCCATCAGATCCATGACTGCGTTGCCACAGCAAAGGCTGTGTCGTGGGCTCACTGCTCTGCTTTTCTTGCAGGTCAGTGAAATTTAACAAGGGCTACACGGCGCTCAGCCAGACGGTCGATGAACACTTGGTATCGCTCGACTCGGACAGGTGAGGGCTCTGCCTATATCCCATGCTTGTGCTATGGACTGGGTATCTTTGCAGGATGCAGATTGTGTGCTGAATCTGAGCCCGCTGCTTGCTGAGGGAGTTCTCAGCATGCAGGGGATTAATGGCTTTGGAAAATGTAGTGGCCTTTCTCTACGCTGGGATTTGCTGAAGAAAATGGCACTAAGGGAACTGAGTAGGCTCTGCTAAGTCGAAGGAGCTGATGTGTCCTGAAAAGCAGTCTGTCCACTGCTATCTGTAAATCTCCAGATAAAAAAAAATCCCTTGCCTTTTATGTGCTTGATTTGCTGTGTCACTTGTAGTTCAAGGACTATAAAGGTGCAGGGGACTGGACATCTGTGAGCAGTGCAATGCTTCCAATGTCCCAGATTTAACAGAGGACTCTGCCCATGAGTTTTCTTTGAGATCCTTTGAGATCACGCTGCCAGCTCCCTTTGTTTGGAGAATCCCTTGTCTGGTTATGCAAGCAGAGATGCAGCTTCCCTGCCAGTCCAACACATAGCCCTGTGCTTCGCAAGCCGGCGCAGTAGCGAGTTACGCGCTCCAAACCTCCGTCCTGCTCTGACTGTTGCCTTCTTCTCTTAGTGACGGAGAGCTGGAATCGAGATGTTCCTCTGGCTACTCTTCCGCTGAGGCAAGTCGAGGTGTTTCGCTCCTATCTCACTGTATGGTTCCCATAGGCTTCCTTGCTGCAATTGCATGGCAGGATTAAGGGTACCCCTGTGTTTTGGGTGCCTAAGAGCAATGTCAGTGATAAACCCAGAGCTGTCACTGCTCTGTTTAGGTGCAGCCTTAACAGTAAGAGCGAGGGGCTGTTGTCTGGCCAGAGCTGCTCTTGCTCTGCGAGTCCCCTCCAGCCTGGAGTGTTAGCTGAAGCTCATCAGTCTGCTTTGCAAACAGCTGCTGCTGCTGTTTGATATTCAGGCTGCAAAAAGAGATGTGTTAAGCTCCCTTCTGCGCTTGCCAGTTATACATTAGTGCTTCATCCTTTGTGCCTAAAGCTCTGTCTCCTTCCAGCCCCCAAAGCACTGCAGCTGATGAGCTTGGTTTGTGAGGAAGGGGTTGCAGCTGCAGTCCTGCTGTGTGCAGGGTGCTGCAGCCCAGGAGCTAGAGATCTTTGATCTTTTGCTTGTCTTCTCTGCTCTAGCTGTGGTGCTGAAGCTGCTGGAAGCAGCCCTGAAGGGAGAACTCTTTTCTCATTTTCTTTTTTTAGCAGTCCTCCCTCTGTGGGAGTGCATGGGGTTAGCCTTGGGAGCTGAATTTTAACTATTCTTTTGCTTTCACTTAGAGGCTTGCAAACTTCTGGAGGTTACGACCCTGCTTCTAATAGCTGTAATAACCCAGCTAGTTTTTGAGGTCGCACAGAGTAACCTAAAATCTGCTGGGCTATGGCTCTGTTCAGCCACTCTGGCAGCTGGTGCTCCAGTCTCCTCCTCTGTTCCCCTCCGAGCTGTCGCATGCGGGTGTCTGTGTCCTGCCACAGACGCGTTGACAAGACTGCGAGTGACACTGACTGACAGGCGGCGGGCCGGGAGCGCTGATCAGGCGTCCTACAGCGCAGGGAAGGTTCCCCTGTGCCCGATGGTGCTTCGGGTCGGGTTTCGCTGCTCTCCTGACACATTGTTACAGCTCTGTCTCCTCTGCCCCTTCCAGCAGGTGAACCAGGATCTGAGCCGGCAGCTGCTGCAGGATGGCTACCACCTAGACGAGGTCCCAGATGATGAAGACCTGGATCTCATTCCCCCTAAACCCGTTGCCTCCTCTGCTTGCCCGTGTTGCTTTGGACACTCTCTATCCTGTGTGATCCAGTAGGTGCTGCCCCGACGGGCTAAGCAGAGCAGGCTGTGAGCCAGCACTTTCTTCTTTGTCCCTTGGGATGTTTGTGGGAGCCAGTGTCCCACACCGGGACAGTGACTCCAAAACTGAATGCTGCTACACTGCTGCGCTGCTGCTCTTGGGGAGCAGCAGCAGCTGACCGAACCCCAACTCTTCTTTGTTACACATAGCAATATAGCAGAGATTGCACAGTGACACCTAGCTTGCCTGCATGGCACTTTTGCCAGGCATGAGAAGCTCTTAGCTGACGTGGGGAGAAAGAAGGCAGAAGCAGGTGGCCTCCTGCTTGTGATCATGGTGGGGGGGAGCCAGCCCCCCATTGACTCTGGAGATGGAGGATTAAGGAACTCAGTTCTTAAGTCAGGCCCCAGCCTTTCCCTTCCCTGTGGAGGGGACTGAAGGAGCCTTTTCTATTTATTTATTTTATGCTCAACCCAGTTACCTCTGCCCCCTAGCTGGGTGAGGCCGAAGCACAGAGGCCAGCAGAGCACCTGGGAAGTGCTGCTGCAAGAGATCTCCCTATTTAATGCACTTAATGCTGCTTGTAACTGCTGCTGGCTTTCCTTCTCCCAAAGCCTGGACATGCTGAACCAAAGATTGCCCCTGTCGGACGGCTCTGCTTGGCCTGGTTGTCCCTCAGACGTGAGCAGTTATTTTTTGTAGCGGGTATTTACTGTGTAGGAGAGTGACCAGGGCTGACGCCAAGGCCTGCCTGCTTTGGGCTGGAATATGTGCATTTTCTTTCCTATTAGATACTCACGGAAAGGGACGAAGCTGTGCAATATCTCTGCAGGCCTGTTCTGTTGTTGTTAGTGACTGTAGGCTGCAGCCTCCGGGTCTGTGCATGTGTCACAGGCAGCGCTGGTCCGCCTGTATCGCTGCCGTTGGCGGTCGTGGATCCGAGGATGGCAGAAGGATCCGGAGCGTGGACAGCGAGCGGAGCCGCTCGCCTGCTGCGGTAACGCTGCAGGGGCAGCGGCTGCTGCGTCCTGGCCTAAGCGAGGGGCTTGGGAGCAGCGTGTCCCGCTGCTGGCAGCCGCCTGGCACATGGCACCATCTGCTGCTCGTGCTCCTCTCCTCGCCTCATGGGCTCCAAGCGCTGTATTTATTGATATATGTCTTTTCCCCTTGGGTCCCTTCCCAGCGCAGCTCGACTTTCTCTTTCCATTCCTTTCCTTCCAGGGCAGCCCTCTTGCAGGGTGACACGCTGCTCTCGGAGGCAGAGGATGGCAGCATGGCGAAAAACTATTGCAGATTTGGGTTTGCTGTGTAGAAACCTGCTGCTTTACTGTAAGCAGAAGCACGTTGTGGTCAGTGTGCTAACTCGGCACCAGGGCAGGGGCTTTCAAAGAACATTTTCATGTTGGTGCAGAGGAGTCGCTGTTATGGGGCCGTGCAGCTTGTGAGTAGGACATATGTTTAGGGGGTGACTCCTTTTTTGTATTTAACCTCTGCCTTGCCTTCGCTTTACTGAAACAGGGAATTGAAAAACATTGTGCTCACCTTGTGCTAGACCTCAGGACCTTAATCTCAGCTCTCCAGGGTGGGAGGAGCCGGCTTCCCAGTCAGTCTGGTTTTAGCTCCCAGCTCCTTCCCATTCTTCCCAAACCTGCTTTAATGCTAGGGAGCTCCCAAGGCAGGAGGGGGGATTTGTGGCTCCAGTGCAGGCTGCAGCACCTCTCGATACCAGCTGTGCCCCGCTCAGTCATTTTGTGTGTGATTTTGGAGCAGGAACAGTCTGGGGAGTCAATCTGATATGAGTTTATAAGCTGCCTTAAATCATGGTCCAGCTGTACTATGTTGAGGACAATCAGCTTCGTACAAAGAAACCTTGTTTAAATACTTGATATCTAGAGGACTGAACTGTGTGTTTCTTTTTTTTTTTTTTTTAATATATATATTCCTCGCTGAAGGAAGTACGTAATAAACTGGATCTAGTTACTCAGAGCACGTCTTATTACTCCAGCATGAATGAAGGTCCTGGCAGGCAGTTAAAGCATTGATTGGCTTCAACCTGTGGCTGATTGGAGCTGCTTCGGTCCCTGCAGAGCCAGGGGACAAGCTGTGACCCTGCAGCCCAGCGTTCGGGCTGGCTCCTCCTCCCTTGGTTGTTGCAGTGGAGGCTGCTGTGCAATTTTATAGCACGGCTGAGGGTGAAGCAGGGCAGGCGCCACAGGAAAGGTCACTTCCACCTTCAGCCCTGCCTCGTGCTGGGCTGCCGCTGCTCAAACGCTCCTCTTCCCGTCTGCACGTGGATTCTGGCTGAGCCCAAGGGCCTTGCATGGCCCTGTGGCTGTGCTGGGGGCTGCAGGGAGCTGCAGCCAGGGGCCCTGCGCTCCGGTCACTGGACACAGTGGCTTGTCCCCTCTCATGGCTCAGTACACCACACTTCCCCAGCACTCAGGACAAAGTTACCACTTTATTCATAGCACCGTTCATCTGAGGCGCTCCACACCAGTCAGTTTCATGCCTCCCTGTGCAGCAGGGCTGTGCCTTCCCCCAACAGGACATCCAGCTTATGTGACTGCCTGCAAGCCACGAGGCACAGTGACAACACCAGCACCCAAGTGCGTTAGCCTGTTAACTGTCAGCAAGGGGTAGGGATGTGTAGTACACCTGGAGAGGGAATGAACACCCCACACTGGCCAAGCCCCTCTCCCTGCTTGCAGTCTCCCCAAGCACTTTTGATGAAATAGGGTCCAACCAATGCCTATGGCAGGCCCCCTTCTCCCCAGAGAAAACCTCAGCGTCACATTTGCATGGGCAAGCAGCAATGTCCCTGTGAGACAGGCAGAGCTGCTGCATCCCAGAGCAGGGCAAGGATGTCCCGTCCCTTGAGACCAAAGCGCAGATCTCATGTCTCCCTGCCCCGTTTCCACAAGAGGGAAGAAAAAATAAAGCTGCCCTACGGCAGTAGCAGCACTGGTAGGTACTGGTCCTGGGGGCATGATGTCAAGGGTCCACCGCCACGCCACACACGCAGGGATGTGGTTACAAAACTAGGAAGGGAGAGGTTCTTCCTCACCCCTTTGCGCTGGGCCCCGATCAAGGAGTCAATTCGGAAGCCAGAGGTCGAGTGTGAAATTTGCTTTTTCTAGAAATTGAGTGTGGGATACTTTGGGTTTAATAGGGGATTAAGGGGCAACGTTCAAGCTAACACCCAACCCAGCAAGTCTGCTTTGCACAGGCCGGTTTTTATCTACTCTAAAGCGGAGTCGCTGCAGGGGAGGGGTCCTGGGTGCCCGCTCATAGGAGGCAGCAGGCCCGGAAGAGCAGCATCCCATCCGGCGAGGAGAGGTGCAGGGAGATGCTCTCGTTGGCGGAGATGAACACCACAGAACCACGGCGCAGAGTCATTTCAGACGCGGCCGCCGTGGAGGTACCTACAGCCGTTCCTTGGATCACCAGCAAGATGCTAGCAGAGTCCACAGCAGAGACAAGGTACAGCTTGATAGAGGAAGGAATCTGCAAGGAAAACAGCCATGGTTGCTTGCAAATCCCCCGGCAGCTTTTCTGCCCTTCGGAGAACTGGAAAGGGCTTTCCTCATTCCCACCCTGCGGACTCTTCTCGCTGCATTCAGGCCATTCCCAGCCTGGCTGGAAAGGATGCAACTTTCCAGCAAGCTTCCCTTTAACCACGTGCTCCCTCCTGCACACACCAGCACCACTCCTCAAATCCTCCAAGCCAGGACACAGCTCCTGGCAGAGCCCCTTCGCCTCTCACCTCTATCTTCATGAGCGTGAAGTCCGGTACAGGCGGGTCGTAGAGGTAGACACTGGGATCGAGCGGGCTCTGCGTGGCAGGGAAGATCTTGGAGCTGCTCGGTGCCGGCGTGTAGTTGAGCATCTCGCACAAGGTGAGCACGTCAATGAACTTGGGGGTGAGTCCAGCTCGCACAGTGTTGTCCGAGCACGCCATCAACTCGACGCAGTCTGCAGGGGAGAGGGCTCCTTGTCAGCCTACCTGGAAGCCCTCCCGCTCTGGCACATCCTAGGAGGATGCGACACTACACGGCTGTGCGGGACGCCACGGACACCATGGCTCTCCCCCTGTAAACCCACAAGTGACAGCACAACCTGGCAAGCAACATGGATTCTGCTTTGATCCCTCTGTGCTCCAGGCTTGGACATGCCCATTCCAAGTGCAGGTATCAGTGGCCAGCACACAACACCCAAGCTCACCTCCATGCAGGTAGGCATGTGGCTCGTTGGCTCCCAGGAACATCGCCTCCCCTGGCTCTAGCCTCACCAGGTTGAGGAAGTAAATGGTGAAGCAGCCAATGTCTCCCGGGTACTGGGAGTGCAGCCGCAGCAGGAGCTCCCCATTGCTCCCCGACGTGTCCTTCCCTTCAGCAGCTGCAGCAGGAAGAGCAAACACAGGTGAGTGGCACCCTTGAAATCACAGCTCCTTTATGCTGCAGTGTCCTGCAGGGACTCAGGGCTCCCTGTGTCCCCTCTGTCCTAAACACACTCCTGGGCCAGGCAGCCTTCCCCGGAGCCTGTCCTGGCCAAGGATGCAGAGGGCACGTGCAGCAAGAAGTGCCTGCAGGCAAGCCCTGTGATGAGCACCAACAAGCAGAGCTGGAGGGGTCAGTATGTGACCTGTGTCCAGCTGGCCTCTGAGGGTGCAGGAGGAATTGTGTGCACGCCTTCCCCCTTATTCTGTGCCTATAAATATAGAAGTCTCTCTCCAGCCTTGGCTGGCAGCTCCCTCCTGTTTATTTTAGCTGGATAATGTCTTAGAGCAGGAGCATTGGAGCCCACTGGTGTTGTCCCAGGCTCTAGCATTATTCCAAGGCCAGAGCCTGGTTTGGAGAGGAGCTCTGGGGACCAGGAGCACTCCTGGAGCATTGTCGCCTGCTTCCAAGTACTCCATCCTCATCCCCACAGCCCCTTCCCGACATCCATCTTGCCAGGCGGATATCCCTCCGGGCCAGTAGCTGGCAAGGGGAGCTGCATCCGCTACAGGCCGACAGCTCCAGGCACTAGAGAAGCTCCGGACCCTGCAGTCCCAGCTGGGCAGGCAGCCAAGAAAGGAGAGCAAGGACAGCCGGGCACGCCAGGAGCCGTGTCCCCACGTGGCCCCTGCCAAGCTGAGCACTGACTGGGGCACTTCTTCCTCTAGCACGGGAAGGACGTGAGTCTGGGGCTGCGCTTGGCACCGGGGAGAGAACCGACCTTCCTGGGAAATCCTCTTCACCAGCATGTTGAGCTGGTCCACGAAGAACTTCTTCTCGCTCTTCATCACGCGGGTGAAGCAGACGCGCAGAGCGGACGACACGCCGCGGGGGTCATCGCTCACGCTGCGCTCCAGCTGCTCCGCGGCCACGTCGCCGATCAGCGCCCGGAGCTCTGGGACACCTGAGGGGACGGTGAGTGCCAGCATGAGCCGGGGCAGGGCCGCCCCTTGTCCTTCTGACCGCAGAATACCCCCGCCCCATCGTGGTGCTCCCAGGGTTGTCCCGTCACCCTGGGCCCCTCTGCCTTACTCTGGAGGAAGGACACAATCTCTTCGACGGGCCGGAAGCCACAGAGTGCCTCAAAGGGGGTCAGAGCGATGGCCATCTCCGGCTTGTGGTTGTCATCTGGGTAGTGTTCAGGGAACTGGGCATGCAGCTTGGCCGCCAGATCCTGCAAAGGGGGACATGAACCAAGTGGGCTCAGGTGGGACCACGTACCCAACCCTATGAGCCACGTTGGGAGCCTCCTCCTACCTTGCTGGGATGCGCTTGGATGGAGAGGGCCGTGTTGACTGAGAGCACCTTGAAGAGGAAGGGCAGGCGGCCGCCGAAGGTGTCCTTGACCTTGGCGCCCAGGCAGCCGGGGTTATCGGCGATCCATTGGCCCAGGGTCTGCTGGCCGATGCGGTTGTCCCGGATCACGGCGTCGCCCCTGGGGTGGGCGCCCATCCAGAGCTGGCAAGGGGCAGAGGCGACGGCGCCGCCAGGGCTTACGCGGCAGGGTCGCGCAAGGTGAATGCCTGTCATGACTGACTTTGCTTAAAGCCCTTTGGCCCTGGACATGATCAATACGGCCAAGGGAGCCACTCGTCCTGCCTGAGCCTTGGGGCTGAGTCACAGCCGGTTCCTCTCTCCTTCCACCCACCCTGGGCTCCTCCAGGATTGGGGGACTGCTCCTGGAACCAGGACAGGCCATGCCGGCATGAGGCTGCTCCCCCAACCACGTTGATAACCATCTTCCTACCAAGGTGTCCGCACCACTTCTCCGCCTTGGCGCTGTGCGGGAAGCGGGCACTCACCTCGGCGTAGGGCCGGTCGGGCTCGATGTGGACCAGGGGGTCGCTGCTGGCCACCAGCTTGGCCACCTCACTCTCCAGGCCCACCTTGCCCCAGGCGTAGTTCTGCATCACGCCGGCCAGCGGGAACACTGCACGGAGGGACAAGATGTCATGTGGGGACAGTGGCGCAGCCCGTCACCCCCTCTGCCACCTCCCGGTGCGTCCCAGTGGGTGCCCGCCCTGACCCCCGCACAGCAGCTCTTTGGGCAGGACCCAGTTTCCCATCTCCGGAGACCATGACTTGGGGATTTCGGGAGGAGCTGGCTGGATGCGCAGACAGTGATGCCAGCAAGCAAAGGTCCCCATCCCTTGTCCCCATCCCCAGGGGACAGTGGCCCCATCCTGCGGGGCTGACCTGAACTCCCAAGGGTCCTCCATCCTGCGGGGTTGACCTGGCCCCCCCATATCACCATCCCCAGGGTTGACCTTGTCCTCCAAGGGTCCCCAACCCCCCCCTAGGTTGACC
>NW_010587994.1:373058-386403 GCF_000705375.1 Tinamus guttatus
AAGCGGGGGGGGGGGGGGGGGCTGGGGGGCGTGGGGGGGTCCCCCCGCCATGGCCTGCTCCCCCCCTCCTTCCCAAATCCCAGTTTTTCCCTGGCTTTTCCCTCTCTTTTCCATGCGCAGCCGCGGTCCCTGTGGGGATTTATTGCTGCTCCCCACCCGGCGACACTCCCGGGTACACGGAAGCTGCGCCGCGGATGCCGCCGCTGCTGTCGAGCCGCTTTGTGGTCGCAGCTGCTTGTTCAGTCTCCTGTTTGTTTTTCCTCTTTTCTTCTGTGCAGTCTGAGTCTCCTGTAAGGTTTCCCGTTTGCCACTGCTGTTTTTTTAAAGAATTGCCCCTTATCACCAGCCTGGTCTGAAGAATCTTCAGCTTCCGCCACGCCAGTATTTACCTTTGGGATGTGAGCACCAGGGCTGTCTTTTCCTTGTAGCAGGTGCTAGATGCACTCTATGATCTGCAAATCCAAATGGAAATAGGGAAATCTGCCTCTTAAGTACGTCTTGTTCAGTGGTTGATGAGCTTGATGTGAAACAAGCTGTTTCAGTCTCATTAAAAATACATTTTTTCCCTGTGATGTATTCCACCTTGGTAAGGATGGATGATTAATACCTTCATTTGCACTCTAACCTGCTGGAAATGGCAGATGTCCCCGCTGTCTTTGAGACTTCGGATATGCATTTCAGGTAGTTTCCATCTTTAAAACTGCAGGTGATAAAGTCTTTTAAAGTTTAAAGTTTTTTTTTTTTTTTTGTGCACATCTTGGCGAACGGCAATGCCCTGAGATCCACCGCAGGCACCAAGCTTGCGGCCGACTGTGTTTCACAGCGGCGCTACGGGACAGACTTGTTTGGGTGATTACTGTGATATTTGAATAACTGTGTTAAACTTCAAATGCTTCTTGTTTGAGCTCTTGTGCCTTCATCTCAAGCCCTAAAAGTGCTTTATATTACCCGTGGGAGCAGAAAGGAGTAGAAGAATCTCCTTTCTTGCACAAACCTGGGCGCTCAAAACCTTTTGCTAGGTCCATCAGCTGGTGCCCTGCTACAGCAAACATTGTGTTGAATGCTGCATTTGAAAGCAGATCAAAGGTTTAATTCTTTAATTTGTGTTTGTTTGGTCCAAGCCTGAGCTTATCCTGGGCTTGCTTAGTCTGCAGAATGACATCACATGTGCTGGTTGTAGAAGCAGTGTTGAGAAAAGTGACAAATGTGGCACTGCTAAAGATCAGTCTCATATTGGAGTCTTTGAGGAGAAATGGCACTAAGTTTGAGCATAGATGCACTTGTTAAATCAAATAGAAGAGGTACAGAAGTAAAAGAGCTTTCAGATACTTGAGCTTAGCTCTGAAATAAAGTGGGGACCAAGTTGAGAGCAATTGTTGCAGGTTTAACTGGGTGTCCTAGCAAGTTAGAGCCTTTAAAAGAAAGGACTGATTGCTTCCTTATGGGAAGGCCCTGCCAGGTAGGGTGCATCCCTGGAAGACAGAAAATATGGTTTCATTCAGTCCCCAAACCTCCCCTCTTCGCAGCGCTTAAAATCAGCGTGTGCTGGTTTGCAAGAGGGTCAGGTCTCTGCTGCTTTTAGTTTGCAAAAATAACCTGAAGTGTGAAGCTGGTGGGTAACTTCTCATTTATCTGCAAAGCTCCCCTGTTTTGCATGCTTATTTATCCTCTAGGCTGATGTCTCTATAGAAACAGCTGCTGTTTTCCTTCTTGCACTTTCGAGGGTACAAAAATCTGTCCAAGCACACTTCAGCTTCACTGCAGATTCCCCATGCTTTGTATATCTTTATTTTAGACATACTTGCATAACAACATGTAAGCTAAGTTGAGCTGTCCTTGCTTGACAGCACTGGCTAATTTAACACATATCTTTTGAATAATGGACCAAGATTAGAGGCAATCTCCCTTTAAAATCAGATCCTTCTGCAACTGTTCTATAAAACAGCAAAGTTGATCTTCCTATTCTAGCTGTTACCTCAGGGCAGCACCGTTCCCTGCCCCGCTGCGGGTGCTGGCATCGTGCCCTTGTGATGGGCAGCGTGGTGCTGCTGAGCCTCGTGGGGGCTTAGGGACCTCCTTTTTGCATTGAGATGGTGACGGAAAGAAAAAAATGCATTTTCCTAGGTTTTTCTCTCTATTTATGAGCCCCTTTCCCCTTCTTAGCTGTACAAGAGCTTGTGTTGGAAGCTGTCTTCAGCACCAACTAAACAGGCCAAGCTAAAACCTCCGGTGGGTGTAAAAGGTTAAGCGCAGTAAAACATGTGCCTTGAGTCTTGAGGTCCTTATTTCCAGGATGCTGGTCCTGCTGCTGCCCTCCACTTTTTACAGCCTTGCCTGGCCAGGGATTTGGTCTTCCTCAAGCAGCATCAGCAGCCTCCCCTCCTTTGCGAGTCCTTGTCCCAGGGTGATTCATGAGCTGGTGCAGCCTGTTGCCTTGGGAGTGCCCTGTATGGAGAGATGGGTGAAGTTACTCATTAACTCTTCTGCTTGGGTCTCGTTTGGAGCCTGCTGGCTTTCCTGGAGTGCCTGCAGCTTTAGCAGGCCTGAATTCCTCACTCTGCCCCTGTCTCAGCCTGCAATCGCTTCTCAGCCCATTAACCACAGGACTGGAGTGACTGAGCACAAGACCTTAGTTGCTGCAGGAGGGAGGAATAACAAGTCACTTTTTATTTATTTAAACGTGTGTAAAAGTTATAAAGTAGTTAATCACATTGCAGGAGAGAGAGGAAAGGCACTTTTGGTAGAAGTTTGATGCAGGAGGTGGTATGAGTACAAGGGAGCACAGCTGATGTGTCAGCAAGTCAGCCAGGCTAAAACCTACTAAAGCAGTTGAAGTGACAGCTCTACCTCATTTTTTATAGCTGTGTTGCCAACAACTGCTCCAGAAAGCTGGCTAGTCCCAATGCCCTTGGTGACAGCTTGGCCATTGCAAAGGCTGCTTGTATTTGAAGTGTGTATTGTGATTCCCTGCTGTGCTTGGAGGGGCCTCGTGTTCTGAGGTGCAAATGAGGTTTGGGAGGTGGAAGCAGTTTTCAGATGCCAGTTGGTAAAAGCCACTGCGTTACGTGGTCAAAGCGAGTTGTTGTACCCTGCAGAAGTGGTGTCCTGATTGAGCAAGACCCAGAGTGCCTGCCTGAAAGAACATGTGCCTTGAGGCACACATAGTTAACTTTGCAGTGCTTGGGTCCCTGTGTACAGAAGGAAAATCATTGAGACTCTGCCTTGCTGGGGGAGCCGAAAGATGGGAAGTATTCAAGGGCTGCTGTCCTCAATTCATCTTTCCACCAAGGAGATTCTGGGTCCTCTTGGGTTTAGTGCATGCACAAATGAACCGGCGTCTTTCCCCACCGAGTCTAGAGGTGTTGCCAGTTAAGGTTATCTGCCTGTGGCAGGGATGTATTTTATCTTGGTTCTTCTGTTCCCAGGGAAAAATCAGATGTGCTCTTGTGTCCTTCGTCCTCTTACAGTGGAGGAAAGAGAGGCAGAGCAGGTAATGTGTAAGCTCATGATCACTCACATCTGATACTGACCTGTCTTTAATCTCTCTTCTTCCAGGATCCCTCGGTGACACAGCTGACAAATGCTAACCAAGGTGGCTTGGATGAATTCAACCCCTTTTCTGAGAGCTCCCAGCTGGTACGTGTGGTGCATGTTTGCCCTAGTTACCTCAGCAGTGGGTTTAGCAGTCTAGAAGGTCCCTTGGTAGGTGCAGCTTAAAAGAGGAGGGGCGGCGGGGGGGAAGAAGAAGAATGAGGCTCTTGCAGCTAATTTCCCCATGGACAGTAGCTCATTGCATGTGTGGCAAGCTGCAAGTGTGCAAGTGAGAGCTCTGACACTCAAGCACTCGAATTCCCACCTGGAGTTCTCCGGTCACATGGAACAGTTTCTCTCCAACTCGTGCTGGTTGCACTGGCTCGTAGGAAAGCCATGTGAGTGTGAAGGAGGAGATGCTTTGTGGCAGGAAATGTCAATAATGATTTGGTCTGTGGGCTGGGAGCTGAACAAGAAACGGGCACACAACAAGATTTGCAGTTTAAACAACTGTCAAAACCTCTTGTTACTCTTTTGCTAATACCTGTAACCTTCTGCCCTTTCTCTAGGGCATTGAGGAACTAACACGTTCCAGAAAGTATAGAATTCCCTCCTGCTATTTGGTCCCTGTGCTTACAGCCTTAGCAGTGCTGGAATTTAACATTTCTTTGCTGGTAGAAACAACATGTCATGTTTTCTCTCGTCATTCTTGGTTTGCCTGTACCCAGACAAATGCAGCACAGACGACGCCTGCGACGCAGCCCTCTGGCCCCTCGCAACCTGCTGTTCTGCAGACGTCTGTGGAACCCACTCCACAGGTATGGCAACCCCCTTTGCTGTCCCCTTCCCAAAGAGCTGGGCTGGTGATTGTGGAGGAGATCTCATCTGCCTTTCCTAAATGCTTGTGGGAATAAGAAGGAACGTGAGTTTGTCTGGGTTTGTGTGGGGGAAGCAGCAGGTGATCACACTGGCTTCCATTTTTATATACCTTATGCAGTAGATCTGTGGGCAATATATAATGTAATTTAGCTTTTTCCTGTACCTCTGGTGGCAGAACTAACTTAACCTTGTGTTCTGTTTGTCCTGGCTTCCCTCTGCCAACGCTACCTAAAATGTAACCTGTTAACGCTTTTAGTGTAGTTCCAGTGGCTGGTCTGACACACTTGCAGGAGTGTAAATGCAGACTAGTTATATGTTGCAGCTGCTGCTTAGACAGGCCAGCAAGTACCTGAGCCCCAGGATCGCCTCATCCAAAGACAACTCAGAGAAGCAGAGGCTGCTAGGAGAAAGCTTCAGTTCTCAGAATAGCAAGCAGGTAAAAGAGATCCAAGGGAAGAATATGTGGTATAAAAAGAAGAGGAAGTGCTGCCTTGTCTTTCCTTTGAACCTCTTCCCCTCACTGGGAAAGGGATTCCCTTGGTAAACTCAGGAGTCCTGTTCACTGCTTTGTGTTGTAAGGAGTCACTTGCCCTGTTTCCTTGAGGCCACAGCCAACTGTGTATTGTAGAGTGGCTTCTGAATGCTACTGTTCAGTCTAAGAGCAGACAGGGTGGTTCTAGTGTGCCCTGTGTGGTCTTGCATGCCTTGCAAGCTCAAACAGGTGACTCTGAGGTGAAGATCTCAAATGAGAAATGAGACTTTTCTCCCCTGGCTCTGTATTTCCTCACTCCACATAGCAATCTTAAGATTGCTATTACTTGAGAGCTAAATCAGCAGCTCCAAATTCCTCCATCTAGTGTGGATTCCCAGCAGTCCAGCAGTTCTCATTGCTAGGCAAAACAGAGTCCCTTCCTTGTCTCACTTCCTCCCTCTGCTGGGGAGGAATAATACTACTAGATTTTTCAGCTGGCTCTGGGAGATTAAAGGATCTCCTTGAAAGCCACATGGTGTGTGAGGGACCAAAAAAGGTAAAGGTGAATCCAAAACCTTTAAAGGATCTCCTTGAAGGCCACACGGTGTGTGAGGGACCAAAAAAAGGTAAAGGTGAATCCAAAACCTGGAGGATGAATGCTTTGTCAGAAACAAGGAAAGCTGAAGTGTGGGCCAGGGAGAGGGAGAATAAAGAGATCTAGGGTGTTAAGGCTGATCTAGAGGCACCTGCAAGGCTTTGATAGCAGTCTGCAGGTGTGATATCCTCTTCCAGGAATTGATAAGAGGATGAGGAGGTAAGTGCCCTGAAGTGGAAGATGTGAGTGAGGTATTGGAAGTCACTTATAACAATGAGGCTAACTAGGAGCAGAAGAATCTGCAAGGGAGGATATGCATGTGCTGAAAGGGAAGGGCATGGGGGATGAGCCACAGATCAGATAACATCTTGAGGGCTCTTTGAGTGCTAGCTTCCTGTGGGATAAGAAAGGAATGCCTGGAATTCTGCATTGAGCTTAATTAAGCCTTCTCTAGCAGGTAAGGCAGCCACAAGAGTTTAGCTTTCTAACTGTCCACAGTCTTTGCTGTAGAATTGCCTCTACCCACATTCCCATTTGGCATCTAGAGTGTTTGCTGGCGGTCATATTCCTGACTTGGTTAGGGAAACGCTTACCTTTTTCTCCCCCTGTTTTAGGCTGTGGCTGCAGCTGCTCAGGCTGGACTCCTTCAGCAGCAGGCAGAATTAGAGAGGAAGGCAGCTGAGCTGGAGAAGAAGGAAAGGGAA
This sequence comes from Tinamus guttatus, assembly GCF_000705375.1. The sequence continues at coordinate 379,240 of NW_010587994.1, forward strand.
TTGCAAAATCATGCATCTGGCATCAATCGTAAGTAGTGTTTCATGCCCCGTCTGCAGTAAGCATGGTGCCCTGGGGAGCCCGGGTCACTTGTTGCTTTGTCAGTGCAGTGTCTGTTGGGAGCAGATTTGAGGGCTCAGCATATCCAAATATATTCATTTTTGAATATATTTGTCCCTGCATGTATCACCTTTTTACAAGATGTGTTTCTGTCTTGTCCATCACACCTGTGACAACCTTCTTGGGACTCTACCTGTGTTTTAATGTGGTTACCTATTAAGAAAAATCTTAATAGGCCATGTTAAGACTCTTCACTGATATGCAGAGTACTCAGTGCACTTCCCTGTAGAGGGCTCTTTATGCTATGAGAACCTGATGCTTTTTGCTAGACTTGAAGCCTTTTATTTTTTATTGTGGAAAATGGCTAAGGGCTCTGTGTTTTGGATGCCTGCCACAGACTGAGCTTACTTTCAGACCATCCAAGCAAAACCCAATATCTTCTGGGACGTGAATGGGAATCCCTGTACTGGCCCTGTAGCAAAATTAAATTAATCACAGTTTGGGCTCAGTGTATGAGGGCAATAGAACTTTAACAAACTGTCTCAAGGCTGTCTTAACCAGGGCAATAGAGTGTATTTTTTCTTTACCCTTGGTTTCAAGTAGTTGAATCACTGAAGTTGAAATTTTCTTTAACTCTCCACCGGAGGCAAAGTAGGGGAGGAGAGAAAAGGCCCCTTCTTACATATCTGGCAGTCAGAGACGTCACTGAGTCCTGACATTTCTGAACCTGAGCACCTGCCTTTGCCATATTCATTGCTGTTTCTTGCATGAGCTGTTCTGTGCCCCTCCTCTGAGTGTCTGCTCAGAGCATAGTGAGGCAGTCGATCACTATGTGCAGCTTGTCCCCAGTTTTTTTCCTTACTTGAGAGAAGTAGATAGAGACTGCTAAAGCTGCTCTTTTTAGATATGTGTTGCTGCAGAGCTTGACATGGGCTCTGGACTTGATGTTTGTGACAGTTGTTTGACCATGGCAGGGAAATTCTGCCTCCCGCAGAGGCAAACCTTCAGAAACTAGGCTGCCCTGTCTTGCTGATTCTAGCAGAGGTAAAACAACCCTTCTTGGTCACCAGCACAAACCTAGCATCTACCTAGCATCTTCCAAGATTTCAATGTCAGTATATGTGAACTGCTACTTGTAAATTTTGGCATGCCAGTGAGTCTGTCAGAAGAGAGAAGACTCTCAGAATTGCTCCTTTTTTTTCCTTTTTGCAGCAAGACAAAATAATTGGCCACCTCTTCCCAAAAAGTGTCCGATCAAGCCATGCTTTTATCAGGATTTCTCTGCAGACATCCCAGCTGACTACCAGAGAGTATGCAAGATGCTGTATTACTTGTGGATGTGTAAGTAGCAACTTACGACTGCAACAAAAGTCCTTTTCTAAGAAGGTTCTGTGTCGTGTACTGGATTTTGCACTAAAGTAAATTCGGTAGATGTTGTCTCCAGGAGTAAAAGATTGCTGTCAATTTTTATGTTCTGCAAAGATTTAAGAGCTGGGTGTATATAGCAGGATCAGATGAGGTTGTTATGTTAAGCTCCAACCTTCTTCCAAGTGAAGGAGGGAAATTAGATGGCTGAAACGCTCTCCAGTATCTGTAGAGCTCTGTGTTCAGTGAGAAATTAGGGATGCTTGGTAGATTTCTGTGAATTTCCCATGATTTTCTAATGTTTCTCCTTTCTCCCATCCTGAACAGTGCACTCGGTTACCCTGGTCCTAAACCTGCTTGCTTGCTTGGCATGGTTCACAGTCCAGCCAGAGAGAGGAGTAGATTTTGGTCTCTCGATCCTGTGGTTTATTTTATTCACCCCTTGTGCCTTTCTCTGTTGGTACCGACCAATTTACAAGGCTTTCAGGCAAGTACTGTTTTTTTTTTTTTTTTTTTCCCTCTGTAATGGAGATATAGCTTTTAGTGGGAGGAGCTTTTGTTTTGTCTATTCCTACTGTATATCGCCTGAAGGATTTTTCCAGCTTTTGACGTTGTTAAATAGATCAAAACCATTCCTGATGGAACTTGGCTGTGGTGGTCCTTTTCATCTTAATATAATGGCTTAGCCAGTCAATAGGGTCTTACTTTTTATTCATTTTAAGAAAACTGTTTGGTACGTTAGTGTTCTGAGCAGGCTATATGCATTAAGGAAATGTTCTTTGCCCCCTCTCTTGCACTGGGAAAGTGGTGGGGTTGCAATATGCACGGGGCATGTTGCAAGTTGTGTTGCTGCATGATTTCCTCGTGAAATCGCCATCCTTTTAGCAGCTTTTCCTTGGCAGAGGTGGTTCACTGGAATGGTTCCCCCTTAGAGAAGGGAGAATGAGTACAGAGATCATGCCCCAGGGCTTAACTCCTGCTGCCTTCTCTCTTGCAGATCTGACAGCTCCTTCAGCTTCTTCGTCTTCTTTTTCATCTTCTTCTGCCAAATAGCAATCTACGTCATCCAGGCTGTTGGCATTCCTGGCTGGGGAGACAGGTAAGCTTGACTTAACAGACTAGTGTGTCACAGCCCCTCGCTGCTGCTTTCTCAACAGCGCTACGATTGTCAGAAGCTTTGGGGTCCTTTGCTCCTCTGATTCTGAAAGCTGTCTTGTTCTTTCTTCCATGTTTCCTCTGTCACCTGGTACGTAGCTTTGGCAGATTTCAGCTGAGGTGCCTCTCTTCTCTACTCTTCCTGTCCTAGTCCAAGCAAAGGCATGTACCTTCTTTACTACCATTGCCTGCCAGTGCAGAAAGCAGTGTATGGGCTCTCCACTCCTCCTCTGTTGTCTTTTTCTTCCCTTAATATTTTCTCAGCAATTCTTTTTCCTAAATGTTTCTTACCCTTTTTTTGATGCTGAGTCTCCAGTGTTGACCGTGTCTGCCTTGTCTTAAAACGGAGCCTCCTCTGCTGGAGGCCATGTGTGTAACGGAGGTGAGGAATGTGTGACCCAGAGACAGGATACAGCTGAACTCCACGCTGCTGCCAGCCACTCCATGGTGTTGCTGTGCTCTTCCTGAATTTCTATAGCGTGTTGCCAGGGGCTTGTTCTTTGAAAAGTCCCCTTAGCAAGGACTCTGCAAAGAGGGGTTTCCTATGGACCTTGCTTGTATAGAAGGGTAAGCGCAGGTTTCTGGAGGAGGGTCAACAGGCCTCCTGTCAGGAGCTACCCAGTGCAATGGAAGTCCCAGGCTCTTTTTTTTTTTTTAACCATGCTGCATTGGCTTTGGATCAAATCGGGAAGTTACTGGAGCACTTGTGAGGAACAGTGAGACAGTGGTTTGTTCCTGAGGGGAGCGTTCGGGTGACGAATGCAGTGAAACCGCGGTCTATTTTTGCCCATTGCCTGCAGAAGGGCTCACAGGCAAAGCTGTGCTCGTACTTGTGCTCTCCTTTCCTGGCTGTCTTTGCTGGGGGGACTGAGAAGGGGCACTCCATTTTTGGTCTGGCTTTGGAGAGAGTGCGTGGAGCTCTCTCCTTCGTCTCCTCAAGCCAGTGATATTTATTTTTGGCTGTAATGCATAGTGTGTGTTTCCACTTCCTTTTAATGAGCGAGAATTTGCGCAGCAAATGAAGGGAGCCAAACTGTCCTGCATGATCCCTTCTCTCCTGGCAGAACATGGTTTGCTCAATTTAGCAATTGGACAGATTCTGCTCTTCAAAATGGCAAGAGGGTGTTTTAAGCGAGATGTCTTGGCATTCTCACCCACAGCTGAGCGCCCATAATTCCCAGAAATCTCCTTTCCTCTTTGCTTCAACAACTGCCAGTTCCTAAGGAGCTTTTTCTGTAGCTCTTAGCTCTATTTCTTCCTTCCTCTTCCTCCCCCTCCCAACACTCGCATCCGTGGCCGTGCGAAGCTGTCGTAATCACACATAGATCTTAGGCTTCGGATCTAGCAGCTTCCCTTCAAATTCTCAAATGTACCAGCCTGCCTTTACAATGCTTAGCTAAATTTTGGCAAGGTGTTTTGTCTGTTTAGGTGACTTAATTTGAGAGTACCAATCCTGCTGATGTGGGATGATGTGGGGGCTAGAGCTGTAATGCAGGTGGGGCGAGCATGGTGCTTTGGTGTAGGGATGGATTGCTTCCCAAAACGATGGTGGAAATCCTGTCCCAGGCAGAAGTGTCTGACTGAGCTCTGGGTCCCTGTTCCCACAGCCGTTGTATTTGATTTCTGCACTTCCCTGTAACCTTGACCCAAAGATTCTTGCACAGCTGTTAGTGATGCTTCTCCATGCACTTCATCTTCATTGTGCAAATGCTTTCTGTGTGCCTTGTACTTGCTTTTAAAGTGTACTTCTTCTGACTAAAAGATGAGGGTGGGCAGAGAATCCTCTGGCTCTTCTAAAGGCTTCTCCAGTAGATGATATGTTTGAAGGGGCTTCCTAATGCATGAATGTGAAATCAGGGGTGTCCCCATGGCCTGACTGTCCTTTTAGCATGTCCCTTTGTGGTCACACTGAATGATTCCAGTGAATCTGATGCTTGTCCCGAGTCCTGTGTCTCCACGCGTGCCATCCTCGGGGCCGGGCCGTGCTCACGTTGCTCTCCCTCTCTTTCAGCGGGTGGATCGCGGCTCTGTCCGAGCTGCACCAAAACCTGGCTGTGGCCATTATCATGATGGTGGTGGCAGGATTCTTTACGCTCTGTGCAGTTCTCTCGCTCTTTCTCCTCAAGCAGGTGAGTTGCTCAAAGGCAAGACCAGGGCAAGGTCCCCAATGTCACTCTGGCCAAGCATAGATTCAGTGTGAAGTCTCTTGCACCTCCCTTTGGAACTTATGGATCTAGGCAGACTTGAGTGCACTAACTGAGCAGGAAAGGCAATTTCTTTGCTCTGGCATTCAAGACTTTAAAAATCACTGCCGCTACAACGTTATGGGGCTGTCTAACAGCTGATGGGATATGAAACAGTGCCTTCCCTCTGGTTCCCAAATACAAGCCACCCTTCTTTTTTTTTTTTTTTTTTTTTTTGGCTAACACGAGGGTTGTATTTCTGCCTTTAACAGCAGAAATCTAGATAGCCTTGAAGGAGGCAAGGACAGACTGAGCTAGGCCTGCTTCCTCTTCTCAGTTGTCTTGAAGAGAGTACCTGATCCCCTTGGTCCAGGTACTTTCAGATTTTGTCCCAGCAAAATGCAGGGGTTAAGTGTCCCTGTGCCACAAGAAGGGGATAGGAGTTTTGAGCTGGGAAATCTGCATTTTGCGATGCCTGAGGGTCTCCCAAAAGCTTCAGCGTCGTATGCTGGGTGAGCTGGAGCTACCCTCTGATCTGGGGAATCCCTTCTTGTTGGCGAGCAAGACATGTGCAGCAACAAGATCGCTGGCCTTCATGGACACTTCGGGGCTGACTCTCTCCTTTTCTGTTCACCAGGTGCACTCTCTGTATCGGCGCACAGGGGCCAGCTTCCAAAGAGCCCAGGAAGAGTTTTCCCAAGGCATCCTCACCAACAGGGGCTTCCAGAACGCAGCGGCCGGTGTCGCCTCCTCGGCCGCGCAGGGGGCTTTCCGGGGCAACTAGCCCGTTGCACGGGGGTCTCCACCTTGCTTCCTCTCGCATCGTGACCCCAACCTTCCTTTTCTAAAGATGCACTTTCTGTGGGTACCGTGTTAGCTCTGTGATGCTGACTCCAGATGAGAAGTCCGGATGAGAAGTCTTTTTTGTTTTTGTTTTTTTTTTTTTAAAGCTTCAGCTGGCCTACATTTATGATGGTTAGGTATTCCTTCCATGTTTTAGCATATGGGGAGATAGGAGATGTTCTCTAAAGCAAATACATTTCTCCTTATCCAGGACATGCTGAGTGTTTGTCTCAGTTCCTCTCCTTGCCCTGCTTGCAGCAGAAAGGCGAAGGGAAGCAGGTTTTTGATTTTTTTTTTCTTTTTTACTAAGTTTTCTAATGGCCTTTGCTATGAAGAATTTGGTTATCTGCTGTTGGTGGAGTTTTGTAACTTGCATGTAGTTTATGATCTTACTTTTAAGAGCAGGGAGCGTCCTTTCGCTTTGTTACACTTACATGGCGCTGCATTTTTGACCTCTTAACGGCTGGGCTTCCTGAGAGCCTGAGCAATGTGCCACAAAGGAGAAGGTGGGAGCAAGCAGAATTAGAGAGAAGGGGGATTTTCATGGTGTTCCTGTGTTGCCCATTCCTATCCCCTTGCGCAAGGGTCCCACGGACCATGGTCCCCCGGAGTCCTGTGGCTTTTCCTGACATTCGTTGCTGCTGGATGTGCAGGGAGCAGCTCAGTGGAAGCTTGGCCCTTGCTGCAGCCTGAAACCTGGGCAGGGAGGGAGATGGGGTTTCCTTTCCTGAGCAGCTCTGTCCTTTTGGAGCGGCCAGCAGCTTTGCAAGGAAATCTGCAGGACCAGGAGCGCTTGTGTCCAGCTCCAAGTGGAGGAGCCTGGAGCAGGGGAAGGAAGCCCTGGGGAGCAAGCAGAGCCAGCAGAGCAAATGGGCACAAGAGGTGCCGTGGGTCTTACGCAAACTGCTCCAGTCCTTTCCCAAGCTTGGAACACTACTCTGTGAAAAATCTTTCCCTCTCCCCGAGACCTTGCCCTAAACTATAAATGATTTTTTTCCCCAGGGATAGCTCCTCCTCCCTCATTCCCAGCTGCCACAGAATGTTTGGCATGTTTTGCAGAGCTGTCCGTGCCCAGCCCAAGGCCTGGCCTGGGGACACGAGTGTGTCTGGACCTCTGCGGTCAGCCAGTGTCCCCTGGAGATGCTTTTGTCACTGAGGTGCCCTTCAAAGAGGTGGGGAGGAGGGATGGACGGGACACAGGGCTGTGGGGGCCCCCAGGCCGAGTGGGGCTGGCCCCAGCCCTGCTCCACGGTGTCCCCATGTGAGGGGATGTGTGACAGGGCGGGGGTGGGGGTAGCGAGTTGGGCCATTCGTTTTATTTCAGTGTCCCCCTCTTGGCCCCCCCCCCCTGCAAACCTGGACTTTTTTTTTTTTTAAATCTTCTTTCCCTCTAACAATGTCCCCGTCCAGGTCAACGTTCGTGCTGTCAATAAAGTGACCCTCTGTAACCGCCGCTGTGTCACTGCGGGGGCGGGGCCAGCCCGCGGGGGGCGGGACCGGCACTGGCGGGGGGCGTGGCCAGCCCGCGGGGGCGGGGCGGAGGCCCCTGGGGGCGTGGCC
>NW_010587995.1:0-19336 GCF_000705375.1 Tinamus guttatus
AAAAAAAAAAAAAAAAAGCAAGAAAAGTAAGAAATAACCTTTTCCTGAGCACTTTTTGCTCTGCGAAGTTTAGACCGTGGGGCTGAAGCTGACTGAACAGGTGCTGGGTATCGTTCCAGGCTAAGAAAGCAGCGCTGGTTAAAATGCTTTCTGGCAATGCTTATACTCTTGCTCAGTCCCTGTGCGTGACCCTCTGGGGAGAGATGATAGTCACAGCCTCACATTGCCACAGTACTGGGCAAGCAAATAAATCCGAGGGATTTATTTCAGGCTCCTGCGTTGGGCATGGCTGGCAGGGTGCCCTGGGCTATCGCGGGAGGCCACGAAGGGCCTGTGCTCGGGACACATGGCAAAAACCTGGGGAGCTGAGACCAAGGAGGGAGATGGAGAGGAGTCTGGAAGCAAAACTGAGCCTGGGAAAGGGCAGGAAGGGTGTTTCCCTACGCGTTAAATTGTTTATGCTTCTCAGTACCCGAATCAGGAGTCAAAGATTTCTGTTAATTGGCAATAAATTAAATTAAGTTAAATTCCTGCAGTCCAGACTGTTTTGCCTTCTGCACTGGGCTATGCTGTCTTCAGAGAAAGTTCTTCAGTTTTATAAAAAAGGGAAAGAAAAGAAAAGCAGATTAATTACTGCCTTTTTTTTTTTTTAATCCTTCTCAATTGTCAGCAAGAGTAGCTTTCTGAAATGCTCTTGAAGTAGCTGCTCTGTTTAAACTCACCAATATTTTTCCTTCAGTTTTAGATCCTGAAATCATTAATTTAAGTGAGGAGGATCATAAAACCTCTCTCTTCTGCTCAACATGCTGTATCTTATGGTCATTTGCAAGGCTTTTACAGAACCTAATTTTTATTGAATCTTTCCACATTACCAGAGCATTTCAAAGACTTTATTCAAGCAGCTTGGAGTTATATGTGTACATGTGCATGCATATACGTATAGGTATACACGTCCATGAATGCAATATTTTGGCTTATGGCTATCTCAGTAACAAGGTTCAGCAAAAAGCCTTATTACCATGACAAAACAGGAGTCTGTAGGTCCACAGGCATGTTAAGGAGGCAGAATTGTCTGTGGCTTTTAAACCCAACCAAATGGAACTTGTTCCTTGCTGAAATTCTGGATGCTATGCACAGTATTAAACAACAGGAAAAAGAAAAAAGTGTTTCATTCCAGAATTATCCAGATTATTTGGTTTCTTAGTCGTTCTGATTGCAGATAATACATATATTCTAATGGACCCTATGGAGTAGAAAGGTTCATCTAGCTCAACTATGCAGCAGAGCTCTGTGGCCCCAGGATAAATGCAGAGCTAGGCACAAGGCTGGCAGCAGCATTTGTCCAAGGGACAAGGACCCTGAGGTCCCCTTAGTCAAGGACAGTGTTGTCCTTGCACCAGCACCAGGTCAGCTTTAGTGCTTCCTCTTTCTCAACAGTCTGCTTCCAACTGGACCAAGCAAGAGGGTGGGCTTCTCAAAAACTCCTCAAGTGGCAGCTGTGAGTGCTAGGCGGGGTGAAGTGCTATTTTGGAGGACTTCTCAGACAGCCTGTGTCTCTATAGAGTGGAATGCCAGAGGAATTAATTGCGAAGGGTTGTGAGTGGTCTCAGGCCTATTGGTCACCCGTCTTGGGGGAGGGAATGAGAACTTGCTCACAACTGCAAAAAAACGTTAGCTGAAACAGGGAGTAAGACCCCTTGATAGACGGGGTTGCAGCAGTAGAAATCACTTAATTTCCTTCTTAAAAGCTGTTCATTCATCCCTAGCAAGGCCATTTCAGTCCCAGGCACAACACACCCTGCTGCTATCCCCAATTCTTAGCTCGTTGTTCCCCTGCAGAGCCCGTTTATGTGTTCTCCCAGCCTTCACAGAGGCTTTACCTCGTCTGTTCAGAGCCAGGGCATCTCCTCTTGGGCAAAGCCAGTGCAGGCCAGCGGCCTGCAGCGCAGGGCTGGAGCCTGACCCCATGCCTTGCTGATGGGCACGTGGCAGCAGAGGGACGCTGCGTAAAGCCTTCCTGTCACACAAAAATTCTTTTAAAAGGCCTCCTGCCAGCTCATCTTGCTTTACAAATATAGACATAGAGTTGATTTGGGGGGTTTATTTTACAATGATTTGTATATCAGTTAGTACCCGTTCAGTTTTTAGGGGTGCTGCAGAGAGAGGGGAGGCCAGATTAGTCCGTTCTAAGACTAAGTTTTTTTTTTTTCCAGTAGCCAAGCCTATGGCTAGACTGCTAGTTGTTACCAATTATGTACTAATTCCTGGTCATATGTGAGAATGCACATAATATATGTTCAAGGAGAAGAAAATCTTTAATGTCTTGACTCTCTTGCTGCTAGGAAAGATGAAGGGCAAAACTGTGGATGTGTTTAAAAGCTTTAAAAGTGGATCAGATAAGTAAGGAACAATACTTAATCTTTCTCTTTTGTAAGTATTCCCTGTACTAAGCACAGGGGAATACTGTAAGCATTATGATAACATTATCTGAGGAAAAACAGCAGTATTTTGAAGCACAAATATGTGCCTATGGCTGTCAAATGGAATTTCTCAGGGGTATAAAATAACATGTTAATGGCAATGTTCAGATGAATTGGTTAATGTGGTTTTTTTTGACAACTAGTGGCTAGTGGATTACCTGGGGTTGAAACAGGACCATTACAGTTTGAAGCTGAAAAGAAAAATAATGACCTATCTGACTGTTAGCTGGGTATCATGCAAGACCCAACTGAACTAAAATCTCTAGATTGTTTTATCTTACATTTAACTCAGATCTTTATTTCTTCAATGTAAACTTCCAGTGACTTGAGTTTGTAGTCTAACCTTGCAGAGACCTAATCTCCTTTTGGTGGCATATAGTTTTCACCTACATATTTTCCACCCAGCTTGCCCTGCAGCACTTTTGCAGTGATGAGCAATTTCCCTCCTACTTAGATAGAAGTGCCGTTTCTGCAATACTGCTAGTCTGGTTCTTCACTGGGGTTAAAAACCCCCAGGACGGGAGAGACAGAGAGTCTGTGTACTGCGTCTGAATGTCTGCTTGCTTGTCCTGAAGCAGACTATACTGTAACTGGGAGTGACTTTGTTTGGATGTGCTTAATTGCAGCTTGTGCTCCATGGGGTCATGTACGCTTCTGATGGAGTGACTAAATGCCTCTTGCATTAGTCAGCCTGATCTCTAAATCATTTGCCATCAATGTTCAGCCTACCTATTCTCCAGCAAAGGAAAAGGGAGTGCCATAAGACAAGTGGAAAAAGAAGGCACAATATGCCACACGTATCAGCCTCAAATCTCTCATTTCTCCATGCCTCAATGCAGCATTTCCTCTCCAGAGAACGGGTTGCATGAAACTTACCCTGAAGGCTGACAGGATTTCACCATGGGCCCTGCAGAGGGCTAGAACAGGCCTGCCAACCTTCTCCCCTCCTCCTTTGCACAGACTTGAGTGCTCTTCAGTCCCTGCAAAGACAAGGACAGCAGATTTCAGACCCTAACCAAAATTTGCTGCCACTGTCCAATCAAACTGGCTGCCATGCTATGCAGTTGCAAAAAGAAAAGCTTTCTGGCACATCATACGCATTAGGTGTAAGTAAGCAGCAAATGTTTCTTTTCCACTGTTTTTCAGTCATGCTAACTATTGCTTTTCTTGTTTTCTTGTCTTCTCTCCAGGAACGAGTGGAATATCTCTTTCTCATAATTTTTACAGTGGAAGCATTTTTAAAAGTAATAGCATATGGACTTCTCTTTCACCCCAACGCTTACCTCCGCAATGGCTGGAATTTACTAGATTTTATAATTGTGGTAGTAGGGTGAGTACCTACATCTTGCCTTTGAATGTGGGACATGTGGGGAATGCGGGACATATGGGGACTCTTTAGGAGCATGGGGATAGAGAAAGAGTGGGTAACATTACTTACAGGTGATGTTAGGGGTTGATGATAGTTCATATTCCTTCTACCAGCACCATTCATGCCTCCCACATGAGCCTTCCTCAACGTTCTGCATCTTTTACAAAGTGCTCCTTTGTAATCTCACATGGGATTTCTGCAGGTATAACTTGGTTCATGCTGAAGTCAGTTAGCAAAGCACTGATTTACCTTCAGAGTTAATACTGCCCACAGTTGATGGTACAGTTTCTGATTTTGGGCTTCCCTTGTTTCAGCCTTTTCCAAGGCTTTTAATGATTTACAAGACATGGAAATTAAACTGGTTTTTGGGAAGAGGGATAAAAAGGAAGCAGTGCAAGCCTGTTGGATAAAATACTGACTATGCTCTTAGTGAAAGAAACACCTTTATTCTGTAGGAATAATCCATTAGTGGGATCTTTTAGTTAAGATTAGAGTTGTGAAATGGATTCTGCAGTCTTGGGAGTTTCACTGATTTTTGTCTTTCCCAAATAAGGATGAACAATTTAAATCTTAGGTTTTCGTACTTACAAACAAAAACAAGTTCTTCGTTCACACAGTTCTGTTGGTAATTTCAACACTCCGGTTTTCTAATGTTAGCATTTTAAGTTTTGAAATGTTTTAAAGACTAATTTTAGTGTTGCGGATCACACTGCCACTTTGAAGTGCAACTTTTCTAATTCCCTAACTACTCTTATGTTTTTTAAGTTAGAAGGTTAATTGATTCCAATGAAAGCAAAATAAACCATTTTCTATTGCTTCAAGATGAGGTTAGGCGATAATGTAGGGTCTTGAATTGTTGTCTAGGAGAAGGCATGATGAAGCAAGGATAATCCACCCCAACAACACTAAGAACAAGCATGTTTTTCCTGCCTGATTTATCTTATTCTCCCTGCCTCTCCGTGGCTAAAGAGGTCCATCACCCACAAAGCTAGTAAGCTTTTGATTTCTTTTCCAAAGGAACCTGCATCAGTTCCTAGAGAAACTGCCCAAAGGGAACACTGTTAGTAGTAAAAAACCCTCAATAATTTCTGCCCCGAACTGAAGTCTATGTGGCCTCTTGGCTGTTTTTATAGTCAAATCTGACCTGAGATACTACAACTCAGCAAACTCTATGCTGTGATGCCTGAACCTACTGTTTTCCAACATAATGGAGAAATGAGGGTGGAAGGAGGGATGGTGGTGAGGAGAAGGAAGGCAAGTTGGAACGTGTTCTTAGTTCCAAAACATCCCCACCTCCACGTGGGCACAACTCTTCTGCCTGCAGCAGGGCCTGGTTACTTTTGTTCTTCATTGCTACCCGAAGCCAGAGGATGGCACAGCAAACTCATCACTGGAAACTGGTACATCTCCCACCCATAACTGTCACTGATGTCCAGGCCTCAAGCAGGTTGTGCCTATGAATGCCCTCAGACATCTCACCTGCTTGGGAATCACTGTTGAAAGTAAATAAATGTTGGAGAAACAAAGATGTGTCAATAAGAAAGAGACTTTTAAAACATGTTGGAAATGTTGGAGAAACAAAGGTCTGTCAATGTGATTGTTCCCTTACCGTTTATATAAGAAAGAGACTTTTAAAACATGTTGTCTCTTTTTTTTTCCACTGGAATGTAGAAGAGCAGGGCTCCAGAAATCAGAGGGCAGCTGCACTTCAAGTACAGCCCTTTTCAATTTTCCTACTAGGGCAGTTAATCAGCAGGATGATATTCAGGCTGAAATTAATTCCCTTGCCAATAAGAGCAGCTCTAAGCTGTTCTGTCTGCGCTTGCCTCCAGCAGCTCTCAGTCTGTAGAAGGGGAAAGAAAAAAATGTAACTCGAGAGGGATTGCACAAGTATAATAAACATGGCCAAGACCCCAAGGTCTCTTATTAAAGAGCGGCAATCTCAAGCCACAGATTTCACTTCAAGGCCAGATGGGTTTCTTTGATGTTTATCAGTTCAAGCTCACTTGTACACTACCACAGCCCAGACTGCTGTACTATTTTTTTTCTCTTCACAAACCCTCTGCAAAATTTAGGTGCTGCTATCGTTTGTTTGTTCTGCCCTGTCTTTTCCACTCAGAAAACCTTCAATGATATTATGCTTAAATTCTGTCGTTGCTGGATATTTTGTTAGGGAAGAAGTCCCATGGTAAAGGTTAAAATAAAATAAAATAAAATAAAATAGGAAAAGAGAGAGAAAGAAGGAACAGAGCAGGTACAGAAAAAAAGCGGCTTGTAATGAAATTTCCTTGCTGCCTTTTTCCTGCCCCAATAGCCAGAGCTATTGGAAAAAGCTGACTTACTTGAACATAGCTGTAGTGCCAGGCAAAGGGGTTTACTTTTGGGGGAAATAAAGGATGATGAGAAGCTAACACTGGAAGCATCAAGACTTGAAATGACCCTGATAACTGCCACTCATGCTTATTCTGTCTTAGGAATCGTCTTCATTTTCAGTGATGATTGCCTTTGCTACAAAAATACAATATATATATATATAAAGGTCAGGTGAGAGTACTTCAACTGCTGTTGGAAGTTAAGGAAGCAAAAACAGGACAGGTTCTTTGTTTACCTAGTGCACACAGCTCAGCATTATTACTTTGAAGACGGGATACAGAGAAGCTGACTTCCTTTACATGAAAACATACAAGCCAACAGAGGATAAGGAAGATGGAAACATGTAGGAGCTAGCATAAATTTTAGAAAGCAATCTCAGTTTTTATTAAAATGACTATTTGCTTGTATGCTTTTCTGTACTTTCTGAAGACATGTCTCCTTGCTGTCTAAAGAAGTGCTAGAGTCCACGTTTCTAACATGGCCACATGAATACACAGCAGGAGAGGGGAGTATTGAAAATAACTGTTATATTTCCTGAAGAAAGGATGCACTTCAGACCTGTAGGCTTATAGCAGCTTATCATTCTTGCAGTGTGGGAGATCTGCTTATTCATCAGCTAAGTCCTTTAGACTTGATTCTAGCTTATCTTTAAATAGCCTATGACCCTGTTATAGCAGCACCATTAAGTACTGCTTTAAAGAAATTTTTCTGTGTGGGTATCAATCAGAAGCTCTGTGGATAAGAACATTATTAGTTAAGAGTAGAGATCATGCCCCTAAGCTGCCTAGTGCGGTACAGCCCACAAACATTAACCACTAGTCAAATTGTTTCCTACTTCCTCCAGTCTTACCGTTCCTCTCTTGTAAAACATAAACTTCCAGATACAACGGTGATGTCCTTTAACATTAGGCTTTTGGAAGAAATCTCTCCTGAGAGAAAGCAAACTTGAAACTGTTGTGCTAGAAGAATATCTGTCTTTCCTGGCAGTGCTGTGGTTTGTGCGCCAACCACAGCCATTCTCCAAGGACCCATAGCTGCTGCCAAAAGAACAAAAAAAGTGTCATAATTTGAAAGATGGTCTTACTTGGTAAGGTAAGCAGTGAATCTGTTTGAAAAGGCTAATTCAGAATAGATGTGAAAATGTGGTCACAGGATATGTCTTTGTGGAGGCCTATGGGGAATTTCCAAAGGATAGACCCAAACAGTTCCACACTGGCAAGTCGCAGGTGAACTGTAAAATATGGTGAAAAAGTCATGTACTCTACTTTTCCTTTGCACCTATAAGGATTCTTTCAGCTGTGTTTTTTTTTTCTGCTGATTTTTGGCCTTAAAATTCCAAACACTCTATTTCCTCTGTTTTCTGGAGGTCCTTGACAAGTTCTTTTTTATGCTATAAAAATCAGCATGCCCTTCCCCGCAGAGGAAGAGATGAAGGGCTGGAAAGCAGATTTCACTTCTGTCATGCTGCTGTTGGGGTCATCTAGCAAAGAGAAAATCTTTTTGATATTTCAGATGTCAAAAAGGAAGCAGAAAATGTAGGCAAACAGTGAAGCTAGCCTTATACATCACAGGTAAATGTTAAAAAGAAAAAGTGGAGTTGGTCCATTCATGCATATGTATATTACAAAATTTATAGTTCATCTCTGTTAAATTAATTTAGGTATAATCGTGTCACAGGTGAAATTCAAGATTCAAGCTAATTGTTATTTGTGCCTCGTCAGTGGAAATTGCTGTATCCAGTTAAAAATGGGACATGAATTTAGGTTGTCAGAAAGTAGTTGGCTAGAAGAAAATAGGATTGATTTTCATATCCTTTTAAAAAAGAGTTGGTGAGAATTTCAGTGGCCACAAGAGATTAGCTCTTTTGAATTTTTACATCATCCCAACTTTGATTTCTCTGGCAGCACAGTGTTCTCTCACATCGTGCTTGGAGCATACATTTCATCTAACTCACCTAAAGAGAAGGGAAGGAAAGAACAGCACCTCACTTCACCAGGCCTACTGCGGGCTTCTCCCGAAGGTTTTCATCAAAGAGCTGAGCTTCCCTTATGAAGAGAGAGTAGAAGGATTCTATCCTGAAGTTTTATATGAGCAGTAAACATCTATGTATCTCTCTTAGAGTTGGAGACCGGTTATCTGACAAAGTAAAAGGACTCTACAGAGTTCACAGAGGCTACAAATTGTAGATAGGTTGGGGGTTTTCGCAAGAAGAGTATAATGGGAGAGGGAGTCTGAAGCCTTACATTTCCTCTGCATCTAATCATCTGTGCTCTTATGAACAGGACTTTCCTTTTCCCTCTGGGTTATGATGAAGTTATGGCCAAATGAGCACATGGTGGTTGTACCCTCTAAGTCACAGAAGTCTGTTCATGCCCTAACTCAGGAGGCTATGGACACAATGTGGTGTGACAGGAGCTCCACTAAGTTTGAAGGATGGAGTAGAGATTCAGTAGGCCAGGTTTATACTCTACTGTAGAAGGGGAAGGGAGAGAAATCAGAGAGATACAAAGTTGTGTTTCATTGGTGGAAAGCAGAATTAGTACAGAGGGAGCTTGGAGTTAAGGCAGGATTAGCAAGAGTAATGGAATTCACGTTTAAATATTTTTTAAATGAGGAGTTGCAGGTATGATTGCAAATTCCTTCTGAGGTGCAGCAGTTATATGGCTTTGGGAACCTCGAGTCAGCACATTCAACGCGTCACCTGTGGAGCTTGTGGGCAGGGTTGGTTGGCCTAGAGTAAGGCTGCGCTGGTCTGGGAAGGTAGGTTGCAGCTCCATGGGACTAAGTTGACTTACTGGTGTTTCTGCTTCCCCCAGATTGACCTAACTGAATCTTACAATGCAGATTTCTATAGCAAGAGCATGGCTTGCCTCTTGCGTTGAGTGGCAGGAGAAAATGCCCTTAGTAGCAGTTGCCAAAGACTCCTGTTTGTTAACAAAACTTGGGTGCAGTGCTATTGGGACCAGGAGAGAAAACCCTCATTTGTGCACAGTCACTGACTCAGAGTTCTTTATCTAAGACTGCTTGTCTTCAGTATTGCAAGGGAGGGCTTAGAAAGAGCATGAGGAACTTTTTGCAGTGAATTCTATTTTCTCCAGAGGGTCCCAGGAGAGTGGGACTGCTGTGTAGATATGCCACTCATAATCTAGCATGGGAATTCTGTTGACTAGGAAGACAGCAATGTTTGAATAAGAAACGGAACACATTTATAGAGCTTAATCACTAGCTTACTGGAAATACATTAGACCAAATTTGACCTACAGTGTTTCTGTTACAAAGAGCAGCAGAAAATTGCAATGCTGTGTAATTTGTGTATGAAGTTCAAAAAGTACGTATATTCCAATAATTCATGTTCCTTGCATGGGCCCTCGTTTATCTCTGCTTGTGATATCTGTAGCAGCCTCAGTATTTCTCATAGGCTCTCTTTTTGTCTTCTCTGCATCCTGCTTCTCAGTCTGCAACACCTACAAACTCAGCATCCAGTCTCCCCACACACAGTTTTTCCCATGCTAGTTACCTAGTTGTTAAATCTTTCTGCAGTGCTTGGAGTTAACGCATTGAGTAGATCCAGTTAGGAGTTCCTCAGTCACAGCCGACAAGTTTTATAAGACTCTCTGCATGAAATTTTTAAAATCTGCTTGAGAAACTAATTTCACATTTGCACTCCAGTAATTCGCATTTTTGTGTGGATTTAGGGCTGAGGAAATATGTTGACTTAGATGCTTGGTAAATGAATCCTCCTTTCTCTGTCCAGGGCAAGCTTCCTATATTCGTGGTGTTATCAGTAAGTTTTAACCATGGACTGCAGGGATTGGGACTTCCTGCAGTTGGATAGCTCAGGCCCTGCTCTATGTGCGATTTTGGGGCTCTCTGTGTAGTTTTCTGGTTAGAACATATAGATGAGATCCTGAAAAAGGAACTACAGACTGTGGTGTCTGTGACATAAATTAGCCACTGCTGAATCCAGGCTGCTCTAATGACAATATTTCTTGCATCTTTCTAGCTAGTTTAAAGGTACCTCTGGCACCTCTGTGGCATGCTGTGGGCCACAGGGTATTCTGCCTCTTGCAGACAAGCTTTTTCTACAGAGTGCCAAATACCCATTTAGACTGGAGCAGCTTTTAACCTCTGCTGCATTTGGATGGGTTCAAGCTGATGACTTCAAGCCTGAAAGCAAAGTCATTAGCAAATTCCTGAGGAATCCGTCCTCCCCCAAAGGTACTAATGTTTTACCAGAAAAATGGTAGCTGCTTCCTGAAAGCTAATTTATTAAATCAAGTTCTTATTAACACATAGAGCAAGCCTTCAACTGTTTCTTAAAGGAGCAATATATTTCCTACTCTGCTCTGCCTTTTCAAATGTATTCTGAGTAAGTCACCTTCTCCTTAAAGGAGCAACTCCTTTTAGCCTTGATAAAACATTCAGGCTGTTGTAATAAAACATTAGACTCCTACAGTTTTGCACTTCCCTAGCCACTGCCTCAGGAGATTAACAGTGGGATATGCAAGCACGTAGTCTGAGCATACTCTTTTATCTGAAAATTTGCAGTTTGACGGATCCCTGAGTTTTACATTCACTTCTACCTACAGTGACCTCGGTGAATCTTAATTCCCTGTAAAATGTGTGACAAATAATTAATGATTGATTTAATTAAAAAATACATTTTTTCCCCTAAGATGCATTGTTGGTTTATAAAGACAGCAAAACAATGACAGCACAAAGGGCAAAATCTAGATTTCGGGGTTGCTTTCCTTCCCTCTCAGCTCCCGGTTGGCATGTGCAGACTATCTGTTAAGGGCAGCCTGGAGGTGCCTTCCAAGCCAAACCCACAAGCTGTGCTTGGCCCCAGGCACCACCGGGATGCCCAATCTGAAGCCCCCGGTGCCCAGCACGTGCCACGCGTGGGGCGGGTGCACACCTCTTCACAAGACACGGGGGGGCCATCTGCAAGCTGGCAGCAAGGAGCCACGAGGCTGAAGGAGCAGTGTATCACGTTTATGCCTGCTCCAGAAACAAGTGCTTTGCAAATGCTGTAGACATCACCATTAGGCTATTGCATATGGGACAAGTCTGTCTCTTTCCTCCACCATATGTGAAAGCCGAGTGAGATGTGTGGCACTCTTCACAGGTCTGTGAGATAGTTTGGGTGATACGATGACGATGATCTCTGTTCCTGTTTAGCCCAAGCCTTGCTGTCTGCCTACAGCTTGTTTCCTCTTTCTTTTTACAGGCTTTTTAGTGCAATTTTAGAACAAGCAACCAAAGCAGATGGGGGGAATTCAATAGGAGGAAAAGGTGCCGGATTCGATGTTAAAGCGCTGCGGGCTTTCCGAGTATTACGTCCCTTACGGCTGGTGTCTGGAGTTCCTAGTAAGTAACAGCACTGTTTTTCTTCTATGCCTGTATGTGCCATGGCAAGAGGCCAGGGTAATCTTTCCATATAATGATTTTAATGATGCGATGTGATGCAGATTTTTTTTGGTGTGTGGAGAAGGTACATTCACTTACGTGCAGCTTCATGATAGACATGATAGTAATCAAGAGATGACCAAACCAACGCTGAGGGGATATGGAAGTTCCATGATGGATGGTATTTGATCATTCGAACTTTGTAAGCAATGGAAGTAGGAGATTCATGATTTTTCAAGATTTCGAGCTAGTAAATTAAAATATAGTCTCTTTGAGTCTATTTATGGAGGCTTTAAACAACTATGAAATCATGGTTCATTGTGAGTGTTACAAATACTTGATAGAAATGGCGAGTGGCCATTTGTGTGGATTTTGGAGGAGGCTCCCCTCCTTTTTCATTAAAAGTGCATTTTCTTCTTTGCATGTGATGCCCTGAATGAAAGTGTTGGGAACAATTTTAAACCAGCAGTACACAGGGCAGGGAAGCAATCTTGTTCTCGGTTAGTTGTGTTAGCTTAAATCATTTGTAATGACTCTGAGGAAGTCCACAAGCAGTTTTTCAGTGTCTAACATCCTTTTTCTTATTTGCAAGGAAAGTTTGAAGAACTTGAAGGCTTGTAATACCGTATATGGAGATTACATTTGGCTCAAAAGTTTGTTTTAGAATGGACCTATTGGCCTTCTGGAAAGAGGGATAGCTGAAGGCTGTCATTGATTTCTGTGTTGATAGCAGTGAGAGATGTAGTTAGCAAGGAAAGGAGTTAATGTCCTCCAGAATAGCTATGAAGAGGGCTTTGTTTATTTTTGTTTAGGGAGCCTGCTTGTTGGTTATCTTACTTAAGTACTTCTAACTGGAGTCATTCAAAAGCCTTGAGTCAGGCTACCATAAACCCTTTGAGATTAGTTTAAAGATCATGATTTATTTATTGCAAAATAAAACAACTGGAAGTTTTTCTTTGGCCTTTTTTTTTTTTTCCTGACCCATTAGCTTATATTGGAGCCATGTTTTCAGCTTTTCTTCAGAACCATAAAGGGCAGAAACTTTTTTTAAGTGGAAGATGAGAATCTCTGTGGGAGAGGTTGAAGCATTAATAAAAGTAAAACGCTCAAGCAGTTGACCGCAGTTTTTCACCATCACGATGCTGGGTGTCCCCAGTTGCTGGGGGATGGTATGTGGGTTGAAGCCAGCTCGTGCCCACTCCTGTCTTCAAAATTCCTTTGTTAACTGTTCACGTTTGGTACCTTATGTTGCACTGAGCCACGTATACACTTCCCTCATGCTGGTCTGACTAATCTGTGGCAGGGAGGCATGTACAGAACTAGGCTTACTCGGGGCCGGTAGGGCTGTTAGAAAGCTGCTCAAATCTGCAGCTAACGTGGTCTCAGGCTTCACTGAGCATTTTCATATTGTACCAAACACCTGTTGATTGGCCTAGTAGATGTTATCAAATCCATATGTGTTAGTGTGTAATTTTTCTCATGAGGCCTGCAGATAACATGACCTGAACCAGCCATAAATAGCACCTTGCAGAGTATCATTATAATATAATAAGCTAGTAAAGAGATTTGGAAGTCAAATATCTGGGTCCCATTCCAAATCTGTCCCTGAGATAACATTACAAATACTAGTATGTGAGTTATCAACATAGTTCTTTTTGGGTTTCACCATCCATTTAAAAAAAAAAATCCTTTTGCTTCCTTCACCTCCCAAAATACAGCATTTATTCACTGTGAGGAGATTCCCAGTCAGATCTATCCTAAACTTACATGACCTTAAATTGTGCTGTAGCTTATTCTCATATAACAGACTCTGAAAGGATGCAGAAGCAGCATCTGATTTATGAGAGGGGATCCTCTGGGTCACTGGCAGCTGCCTTCTGTGAGGAAAGCCCAACATCTGCTGTCTGGCTTGAGGTCCAGATCTAATTACCGCAACTTGAAAAAAAAATTGCAAAGCATGATCCTTATAAACCAAAAATATGAGGCACATGTAGAATTTTTGTATGCAAATTGTAACAAACTCACCAGGGTAGGGGTTGTGAAATAGGTAATCTGGGGCAGAGAGATTGACTGGTGACATGGGAGCTGTGAGGAAGGAATAATTTTTTTCTGAGCCGAGGAGTCTGTGTGAATTATTTCTCTCTTGCTCAATGCATTGGAAATAATCCAGCTTAATAGAGACTTCTTTTGCATTCATTTTTGCAGTTTTTATTCTTTTTTAAAAAGTATTTTGTTTATTTAATGGTCTATTTCAGAATACGAAGTTTCCACAAAGGTGTAATTAGAGGAGAGTGAAAAAAAAATATATGAATTGCCCTCTAAGGTAAATTACCATTACCAAGGTTTTACAGGTGCACAAATGAAAGTAAAAGTTCAAGCCTAAACACTCAGAAATGGCTTCTAATTCTCTATGCATCATGTTGACTACCATGCTACACATCTGGGCCAGCATGGATGTCTGAAAGCTTCAGGTAGAGGGCAGCAGCATGAGAGCTGAGAATCCCTTTGCTGTCGGTTCCAACCCAGTTTAGACCCCAGGACGAGGCTCATGCCAGAAAACTTTTTGGCTATGAAGAATTCAGGGGCTACTCAACACAGCGATTGATCTACAAGAAAACAAGTTGATTCATTCATGGGCAGAAAGCTAAAGATATTGATGAAAACTTTTGTTAAGATCAAACTATCCCAGGCCCCAGATTACTTCAGTGCCTCTTAAAATCAAAGATTTTGATTTGAACAAAGCCTGAAGACCATAACTGAAGAAGATGACTGTGATAGGGCATAAATATCCCATAATGCTTAAGAGAACGTGATATATGTATATATATATATGATTATCATATATATATGATTAGATATGCATATATGATTATATGAGTATTCCCACCAGTGATAAGGAAGGAGATAATCATTTTGTTTAGAAGATGAGATAGATATTTTGTACCTAGACCGCAAAAAACTTGAAGCACCATGACAAAGATCTTCACTGATTTAATAGCTGTAATGTAATATCTTTGCATGCCCATTACATCATTAATAATTGATATTTAGTATTTACACATTTTCAAGCAGTGCAGTAGGAATTGTTTAGGGTTTTTGTTTGTTTGTTTCTGGAGTAAATATTTGAGCTCCTTTCTTGAAATCTTCTATCAAAGTGGGAAGAATTATAGATCTTTTGTAACTGTGTGAGGTGTATGTCAGAGTTAGATGCTTCCTATATTCCTCTTCCCAGTGCAGGCTGTTGCTCTATGAACAAAAGAAAAAGCAAACAAACAGATAATTAAGTGAAACATTTTAAACTCTTAAAAGTTATATTGCTTCTACAAGTCTGTTTAGCTTGATGTTAACATTTACCATTGATGGTGAACAATATGAATGATTTAGGTCTGTAAGTGGTAAACTACTTTTAAAAATCAGACAAAAACTCTTTAGATCTTTGATACACAGATCTGGTTCTACTGTTCAATGCTTCTGTTTACTGTCACACACTAACACAATCTGTCTAGTACATACTTTATTCCATACGTGTAATTCTACCAGAGCAGCCTCCTGATAAAAAGCACCCCTCGTGCATTGCAGGATCCATCTTAACATGGTGTTAAGAGTAATGTATTGGTCTGAGAGGAGAGAGAGAAGGAAAACAATACTCCTGATGGCCATAAGTGGAGAAATGCAAAGTCAGCAAGTACACAAAAACATGATCTCTTTAGTGCCTTGGAAACTGTTACCCTGCATCTCCTTTGGCAGGGGTAAAGCATTGCAAAGCTTTCTAGGGACGGATTCAAGTCAGAGACCTTTTGTGTCACTAGTTTTTAGTTGATTACTTTGCTATCTCCATTTTACATTTACATTTAAAATGTTTAATAAAACATTTTAAAACTTATTTAAAACCTTTAGTGCTTGAGGAGGGCGAAGAAAACATCCAATTTGGCAGTGGAGAAGCATGATCCAATTAAAAAAAATCGTTCCTGACTCTTGGAAAGGGCCATCAGTTACTCCTACATATGCTAACTCATGCCCATTTCACTTAATAAATTCCATTTCTATTCACTTTTCGTGCAAGTAAATTCATGCTGCTTGATTATATCACCTCATACATTCTGTTCATACTCTTTATATGTTATACTTTGTTTTTGTGTAGCTACATTGTTGTCATTAACCATTGCTTATATGTTATTTGCCAAATTTAATTTATAAACTCTTCTAGAAATCTTCAAATGCCATCTAATCTGATCAGTAATTGTTGTGCTTCATATTTTTGCACTGTCAGTGAGATCTTCTAGTGACCAACCAGATGTATGTGAAAAGAAGAACATAGTATCTTTACCAAAGTTAGAGAGCAAATTTGTCTTTTCTGATAAACTTGCTATTTTTCCTTTTTTTTTTAATAAGAACCACAAAGAGCTAAGTCTGTAATGTCCTCAACCTTCAGTAGTGGATCTCTGAGTTCTAGCTAGAGACAATTGCCCAAAAACAGATTGCAAAGGTAACTATCACTGGAACATGCATGACCCACTTGATGTGTAGTGATTGCGTAACTGGAAAACAGAGTATGAGGAAGGAATTTCAGCCAGGTCTTTCTCATGACATTGTGATATCTTTCTGTCAGCAAAACAACAGCATATGACTTGCTCAATCTATGTTTTTAGTTAAAATGAGATAAGAACTTCAGACAAGGTGTCTCTCAGTAGAGAATTTAGACACAATTTTTTCATTTTGGTCTATCTTATAGCAGTCTGATCATTTGCCCCGAAATGTTCTTCCTTATTAAAGCTGCTAGAATTTACCTTGCCTTCTCAGTCCCAGGAATGGTCACTATCCCATGTTCATTGTGGTATTTTCTCATTACCTCAGTCACCTTCCATCTATATCCAAAATTCTCTGGGATTAACCAGATGATTGGCTTTAAACTTCATAATGGGTGACAACATATTCTGAGTTTACTTGCAATGGCCTGATTAAACTGAGTTATTAGATTTATATATGATACCCCATCTGCAAGATGCCCTATTGGCAAAGCCATACAGCTGTGTGTATTATTTTGGCAATACCAGTGCAGATAGGTGAAGCAAGGAAATCCCAGGAAGTGACAGCACTGGATTTTTCTGTCTTGTTTTTTGTGAGTGGAACAGTGCACGGTCAGGTTTTGTGGTAGAAATAAGAGAAAAAGACTTACAAATATTTGCAAAATGTTTAAACTGCAACCTGTGTTTTTCAAGTGAGGTTGTTGTTATCTCTAAAACTAGTAATGCTTTTATCCTCTTTCTTTTTTAAGGAATATTATCTAATCCAATAATTTCAAATTATAGGTAAATTATATGTGTAAGATCTCATAGTTTGTGGTTCCTCCCACCAACAGAACAACATGAGGGGACTGCTGGGTTACTGCAAAACTTAGAGCAACTTGCAGGGTTGAATACAGTAGAGAAATATAAAACCCATTATCATGGTCCTCCTAAAGTAAATCTAAGCAAATCATCTGTCTCATATTTTATTTTCATTCAGGTAGCTGTATTTCCTCTTGTATGATTTATTAAAAAATATAAAAGGTTTTGATGGTTTTTGTGCATCGCAATGCTTCCTAGCACTGTAAGCTGGAAAATGGTGCTGAACTGAAAGCTCAGTCTCCACTAACATTTGATTTGGAGGTTGTGTACCTTGCTGGGATTGGGAGGGAGAACAGACATAACATCCCCTCTGTTGTGAATCCCTTGTAAAGCTGAACCTGTCCAGAGGCCAACATGAATTTAAGCGTAATTGAAGCAGCCTCAAAATCCCTCCAATAGATGCGTGAAGAAAGCTATGCCAGTGGGTAAGGATGAAGCACTGTGTAGACAGCCCAGTTCCTGCTGCAGTATGTTCCAATAAACCCTTAAATTCTGCCTATCCTGTATAAAGCAGGCGGTGAGAAATGGTGATTTTTGACTATGATGATAGACTTTTTCCCCCAGGGAAACTCTTTTTTCCCATTTGTAGCATCATGTCAACTTGGATGTGCCCAAATACTTTACAAAGAGACTAAAGATGAGGCCTAGAACAACTGTGTGGGTTCTTAGCTCTTTCCATATCTCAGCGTGCTGCGCTCGTCGTTCCTTACCCAGTCACTAAAACACCACCGCTGAATGTTGCAATGATTTGATATTTGCAGCCATTAGAATAAACATACCCTGTGCAGTTATATGGCTTGCATTTGGGGTTTGGTTGATTGGTTGGTTGGTTGGTTGTTTGGTTTTTGTGAAAGCACAATCAAAAACCAACTGTATTTTCTCTTTTTTTCCACAAGATCCAAGAAAATTAACACTACATTATATAGTTTATATAGTATGCATTAAGTCATAAGTTTTAACCAAATGCTAACTGGCAGTCAGGAACACCTCTTTTTTTTTTTCTTTTTTTTTTTCCCAAAATGTGTATTCTTCTGATAAAGCAGGCTAGGTCCTCCTCTACGTTGCATGTTGCTTGGATTTGTACGCTGTCACGGGTTGAGCTAGGGTCCTCAATTTACCCTTTCAGCACGTGTAAGGTTGTGATGTGAATATCATATGAAAGGAGGATTCTGGGTTGTCTTCAGTGTGGTCTGAACAGTGAGGAGATACAAGAGGCAGCCCAGTCAAAGCTACCTGTATGAAAGGTGTCTGCAAAGATATGAAAGAGTTAAGCCAGCTGGAGGAACCAGTATCCTTGGGGAGGGAAAAAAAAAGCCAACCATTGAACCTGTTATGGTCAAAGGTCACTGAAAACAAAGGGAATTGCTGCAAATATCTTTGGGCCAAACTTGGTGTCCAACCTTAAACTGCCTTAGAACTTTGCTGTTGTTGCATTTAATAATGTCAGCTGTTGGCAAGCCAGCTCCTTCCTTCTCTCTGGGGCCCTGAAGGCTGTGGTAAACATGCTGTCATGCAGATTTCTTACATGCTCCTTCATTCTTGACCAAGACTGCTCAAATGTCTGTACCATCTCTCCAACACACCCAACACCGGGTGAGGACAAGTTGCATCACCTTTCCCATGTCATTGCCATGCTGTTTTTAATCTCAAGTGGCCAATTTGTTGTGCTTGCAGTACAAATGGGGAAAAAGAGCAGAAAAAAGGAGAGAACAGCCTGAACCAAATGTCCTCATTAAGCTTATTTCTGCATATTTAACTTAAAACTCTTCACAGGCTTACAAGCCTGTTATTTGCTTAGGTCACTGCTACTCAGGGGAGTAATTTAATTTCAGCATAGCATCTCCCATAGGTAAAGATCATTCCTGTGAGTAGGGTTTACATAGTCAGGATCTAAATCATACTTCTTTGAGGCATGAAACCTGCAAAATGATGTAATTTATGACAGAAGAGATTAACTCAAGTGTAGCAACAAGAGGTTTATCTTAGCAAGGAAGATTATTCACAGAGGCACAGACTTCTTGTTGTAATAAAGATTTCTGTAACGTTTGAGGAATGCCAATGAAAACAGGGAAATATTTATTATTTGATCTGTGCCGTGTAGGTCTTTTAAAAATAGCAGTAACTACAAATGTACCAAATAACCCTGTCAGGTTTTATCCTATCAGGTACTGCGCGTGCTGGAGTGATTGTTAACCATGTCTTCCTGATGGAACAAAACAAAAAATATCCCAACCCCATAATGTGGGATCACATCAGGGTGTAGGGAGTCCTTTCCAACTGAAGAAAATAAATCCCAGGCTGACATCAAAGAACAGACA
>NW_010587995.1:19366-73194 GCF_000705375.1 Tinamus guttatus
GAATGTATCAGAGACTCTCTGCACCACCGCGTTTTGTTGCTCAAACGATGCCCAGAGGTCTCATTCCGAATGGACGCAGGGCATGGCTCCGTGAGCGAGCCCACACCACCAGCAGCCTTGTCCTCGGGGGCCCGAACATCGGCACACGTCACCTGTCCTCTTCTTGGAAAGAGCAGCGCGCGTCGCTGCTCGGCCGTGGGTTTGTCCAGGCCCTCGCGGGGCAGGAGTGCACGAGCAGACTGTAGCTGTTACCTGCAGCAGCGCATTGGGATTTGAACTCCTGTGTTTATTTTCCCTAGGATGAGTTGGTGCTGTTAATCTGCCTCTGGAATTCTGAAACATTCTCCTTCTCTCTGGAGGAGGTGGCTAGCATATTAGGGCTAGGATTTGCCTTTGAACTGGGAAATGCTCTCGTAGAATAGTGTTTTTCTTAGGACAGAGAGGTGCATAGATGTTCCAGAGGCCCTAGCACCATTTTAATTAATGATTTTAGTTCATCCTAGCTTTCCAAAGCATCATTAGATGCCTTTAATCATTGTTGTGCTCTAACAAAACACGATAAAAATATCAGCAAGGCACAGAGTAAGGACCATTCAGTTATTTCTCTCAAACACTGAATTAATTTTTAATCTCTTGTTTAGCCTCCAAACAAATTATTTTTCAGTGATCATCTGGATTTGTACCGATATTGCTACTTGTAAAAGTGTTATAGAAAGAAAAAAAACCCACAAGGTACACATAGCTGAGAGGAGGCAAATTTGGGTAAATATATTTAAAGATTTAAATAGCTATGTAAATCTACTAGAGACCTTAATCAAATTAGTTTTGTCTGCTTGATATTACTGTGCTTGCTGAGAACACAGGCATATTGACTGGTATGAACAGCTAATAAACTTTTCTGTATTTAAAGTATTAATTGACAGAGCAAATGATTTGGTATTCTGATCATGGATTGTATTGACTAAAGGCAAATTTCAGCCCACCTGCCCAATCTTTTAATATTTTATCAAGGTTTTCATGCCTCTACCAGAATGGAAGGAGATCAGCTATCTTATTCTCCTCTTTTCCCAGAAGCAAATCCAGTCCCTGTTTAACACATGTACCAGTAACCCATCCCATATGTTTGTTACCCTTTGACATAACTATTTTGTCTGAGCTCTGTAGTTTTGCCTCGTATTTTTTCAGTTTCAAGTTATGTTCCTCTGGTTTGGCTTGCCACATCAATCACGATTCAGAAAACATCTGCTCACCCTCTGCAAAGAATCACTGTTTCTCAACTCGAGTAATACTAATGCTGCTCAATGTTTTTTTCATCGGAAGTATTTTTGACAGAAAATAGCTCATGGCATAAAAGAAATAGTTCATTATCAAAATTCTATTTTTGTCATTTTTTTTCATAGAGCAAATGGAATTTAGGAAGGCTCTAGAGTGGAAAAATCTATAAAAATTCAGACTATTCAAGATTGGGTTGCAAAACCTCCTCTCTAAATTTTTCTCAAGCTTCCCATCTTTTAATCAGATGCCATTGTTGCAGTGACTTTGCCTTTTTGAAGGCAGCAGGGCACACCTGAAATTAGAATTAGGACAAAGCGAGTGCTACATAGCATGCAATAATCATCTGTTGTTTTGCACTCTGTTATTGTTAACACATTAAGCTAGCAGCCTGGTTGAGATTTCTGTCTTCTTTTTCATTGGTCAATGGGCTTAGTGATTTTTATGCAATAACTGACTTCCTTTTCTTTAGCAGCATGCTGAGCAATCTTTGCACATTCCGGCATTTATACTTTTCTTTCAGATTATTCTTGTACATTAGTCTTTTAATATATACTGGCAGTTACCAAAACAATAGAGCTCTGTTAAATCAAGTTAAAGCCTTGGTCCAAAGTCTAACCAATATGGCCATGTGTCTATGCAGGCAATGGGGTGAGGATTTACAAAGGGCCAGGCTGAGCTGTAGTAGAAACAGTGCCTAATGACAGAATTTAGGGTTGAATCTCAACTCTTTTCTCCCAATATCTTTGAAAATTTCAGTTCAAGCTTTAGCCCCTGTCTTGCTTTTAACATTTCAGATCTTAATTGCACTTAAAAACTTCATTTAAAGGAAGCCAAATTCCACATAGATTTATATGTGTAGATGTCCATCAGCAACTGGAAGAATTTAACTTTTAACTATTCAGTACCAGTGCAGAAAGAGAGCCCTATGATTTTCTCTTGAAAGCTCCATACATGGACAAGGTATTCAAAGTAAATAAGGAATTTGTACTAATGCATTCCACCAAAACATAAACAAAAACCTTGTGAATTTTGCAAATCGTGAAGAAATTTACAAATAAATTAAGTATCAATAAAGAACCACTCTTTCTTATTACAAATACAACTTTGCAAGAACTGCAGCCATTAGTTTTTTTTTTTTGTCCAAACATACTGGAGTTACCTGGTGAGCTAAAAGAAGGCTTTTTTTTCCTCTCTGCAGGTGTTTCATTATCTGATATCTTCAAACTTGAGTTTTATGAAGACTAATCAGATTTATAAAATTGAAAAGCATCAGTTTTACTACTGTGGAAAACAAAAAGCTGGAATTTTAGATATTCTGAAGATGGCCTAAATATATCTCAGAATGAATGAGTCCACAAATCCAAACTAGCTCTTAAAATTAAGAAGCAAAGTTGTTTACATGTGTCTGGCTATATACCTTCATGCATGTTAGCATTAGAGAATGCGTTTTCATTAGCAGTATTCTCAGCAGTTAAGAACACAAAAACAAATTCCACTTGTGCGTGAAGACAGTAATACAGCGGTGTGCACATGTCATGTGGTTGAATACCTTGATTCTCTCCATAACCTGCCAGGCATCTTTTTATTTTTAAGTTTCCCAAATACTCCTGAACACCCCGTATGCAGTACTGCTGAGAAGGTGATGCTGTGTCTGTCTAGACACCAGCGAACTATGCTCATTGGGCCCTTTCAAGCTGGTGTGAGTTTTCTTCTTCTGTGTTATATATCCTGTTTTTGATATATATAATGCTGCACTACTGTGTGGATAGCCCTTTAAAAAGTTTTAGGATTTAGCTAGTACACGTTTCCATTCACAGGAGATGAAAATTAGCATAGCTAATGATATGCCAATGATGATAGACTTGTAAAAGGGTACTTCTCAGAGAGCTTCAGAAGGATCAAATTCTGTCATCGATATATTTTTCTGCAAAAAAGATTTGGATTCATCTCTGGATACGCTTTTACATTAGCACCATCACTCTTAATGAGTAAGTTTTTATCTTACTAGTTTTTACCTTTTTTCAAATCTAATCACAAGTGATAAGTTAGGAGGAGTTTCAAGAGAAGGAGCTCAGCCAACTAAGATAATCTTTATTATTTAGAAAACTGAAGACATATTTAGTGATGAGCCCAAGGGACAACATCCTCCTTAGAAAACTATGACAATAAACAGGTAAAAATAACACTGTTCATGATTCTAAGATTTTGGCAAGTTTGGAATGGCATTTTTAACCTGACAGCCATTAGTTCTCCACTCAAATGTTAGTGTATTTATAATAACGTCAGGTTTTGAGTCCATTTCTTTTATTACACCACTTTAAACACAGTTGCAGGCATCCATAGTTTCATATTTCTTTCAGAGCTGTGTACAGACTGCATTTGGAGTTCTGAAAGCTCTTTCATCATCATCCTAGTTGAGATGGTTCTCAGCTCTTTTCTTTGTTTGTTTGTTTTCATGTTAACTTGAGCACTAGGCGCTACAGCTTCTCAAGAAATTCCTATGCAAGTTTTCTCGCTGAATCTCCTGGACCCAAATTTGCTCCTTTGCCTGATTCTGGAAGGCAATTTTATGACACAGCTTTGCTTGAGCAAGAAGAATTTAAATAAAATGGAAAAGATGGATCATTTCACTGAGAACTGGTGCAATCTCTGACCGACTGTCTTTGGTTTTGCATAGCTGTGCAGGGAGGAGGCCAAATAAAAGTTCTGCCTATTTGTGATCCTTCACAGTGATTAATTACAGACAAATTACAGAGAAAACCTTCACAGTGAGCCCAAGCGTGGTCTTCTCAGAAAGGCTACGATCCTTCAGACAGCAGAAAATCAAGACTACTTCCCGCGCTTGCCTCCTGCACCCTTGGCACTGCTTTAGCTACAGAAATCCATGCGTGTGTGCAGGCGCATGTGCATGCTTGGGGAAGGAAGGGAAGAGCTTTCTGTCTTTTCCCTTTCATTCTTACTCCCTTGCTCCTAGAAGGTCATCTGAGTGAGACTCTGCCCGTTCATACTGTTGATTCAAGCAGTGTTAGGGTGTAGGCAAAGGATAGCCTTGTGTAAACCAGTGAAGGAGCAGCATCAGGAAAGAGGTGAGAACTGATCCTTGTGTGTGTAGGTACTGCCAGGGCTCCTGTGTGCACTCCACCTTCCCTGTTATATAGCCCATCATTAGGCATTCCTGCCTGAGAGTGAATTTCTGACCTTGTCTTTACCCCTCTCTCAAAATTAATTTAAATGTCTCATTTGTTTTCTTGATCAATCTAGTCTTTCTTTCGTGATGTCTAATTCTCATCATGCAGCTTGTTGCTGCTTTGCTTTTTGTTAATTCCATGTGAAGGACACTCTATCATGTTTTTACCTTGAAAGACTTTAGAAGATCCCCTGGACTGCATCCTCAAACTGAGGATCCAAACTGAGCTAGGATGAAATGCCTCAAATGGCTGATGAAAAAAAAAGAGATTAAAATTAAGTTAAAGTTGAGCTACCTAACTTGTGGGGACCAGAGAGATGAGCAGGCTCCTCTGACCAGCAAGCAACCTCAAAAGAAAGCAGACATGTTGTTCCTTTCAGAAAAAAAAAAAAAAAAGATGTAAAAACATGTTGAGCCCTTCCATGAGGAGAGAGGGATGCTCCTATGTGTGGAAGTAGAGTTTTCTTCCTGGGGAGAGGCAAGGAGCCCAAAAGCTGGGGCTCTGTGGCCACCCCGCTGCGGGCCAGCTGTATGGTTTGGTTGCCCAAGTTAGGTCACTGACAAGCAGGGAACACTGAAGATGAATTCCTTCCCAGGAGAAAAAGAGCCAAAAGAAAGAGTGGGGTTTTGTAGTGGCTTTTGTTTTTGTTCTACTATTCCTTTCTCGCCTCAGAGGATGAGGCAAGGGCACTATTGCAAGACTTCACAAATATAAAACAATTATATTCACAAACTCTTGCCCATTTATGTGAACCTCCTTTTGTATGTGTGTGGATTTCGGTTTGCAAAGTCGATGAAAACACAGTTTGAACTGAGAAGAATGAGAATATTGGGAACAGATGCAAAAACTTTCTTTTTCTGTTCATCTAGGGCGTGATTTTGAATCGTGTGTTCGTTTAAATTGCATTATCTGCTCATTTCAAAAGTGTCGTTCCTAGCTTTCTTTGCTCTCAGGGCAGTTTTCTATCAGGGGCCCTGCCCCTGCCTTTCTGTTCCAATACCTTCTCTGTTATACCTTTTATTCATGAAATAGAAATTGTATCAGCAGCCCCAGGAACTATCCACTATCACCACAGAATATGCTTTGTCCAGCAATCTGTTACTAATATTTTCAGACTCTGACAACCCAGTAAAGGACAGACCCCCTGAATTGTTACTGTGCAGCTATCCTTAACTGAACTGTGCCATCTAAGTTCCCTTTGGAGTTCCCTTGAGGGAAGCCTTCAAAATTATCTCTCAAAACCCATTTCAGATGTTCTCGTCTTGGGTATCTTACTATGACTGTGGGTGCTTTTGTGATAAAGTGTCTGTCATTTTGAAGTCTTTATTTAAAATTGGGATAAGACCTTTCATATTAATGAATATCTGGGGTTTTCCAGTTTTTGTAGAGTGTCCCTGTTTATTAAACGATAAACATTCACTTTGGGGAATATTACTAATTACATAGCTTGTGCTCTATAGATGGAGATTGTGTCATGTCACTCTTCTTTGTACAGCATCAGAAACACCTGAGCTTTCTGAACAGGCTTAGCTTATGGCTGGGGATGGTGCATAAGCTCCGAAGTGATCTGACTCAGGTTCTGTGCTGAGTCACAGTTCCTGCCCTGCTTCTCCTTGCTTGCAGAAAGTAGTAGTTTTCTTCTGAGCAATATTAGAAGAAAAATAACACAGAAAAATAAAGCAGGACCTCCTGCACCCTTGGCACTGTTTAAGCTACAGAAATCTGTGTGTGTGTGCACGCTATGTGTTCATGGGGAAAGCAGGGGGGAGTCGAGTCCTCTCTTTTCCCTTTTATTCTCACTCCCTTGCTCCTAGAAGGTCATCTGTGTGAGACTCTGCATGTTCATACTTCAGATCCAAGCAGTGTTATGGTGTAGGCAAAAGATAGCCTTGCACAAGCTAATCAAGGTGGAGAATCAGGAAATACTTTCTCTGAAGATCTGGGCTACTGATATAATTAGAAGAAGAAATCAAGTTAACCAAGTTTGGCCCAAAATTAAAGGCAAGCGAAATTGCAAGAGAAAACTGTGCTTGGAAAGCTCCAAGTGTAGGTAGCAAGTTTTTCTTTTTTTCTTCCTTTTTTTTTTTTTTTCTTTTTTTTCCTGGGACCAGCCTACCATTATATTCCTTGGATATGTTCCACACAACAACAATGCCAAGTGCATTTTAGCAGCTGGGTCCGGTGTGCCTTTTTTTTTTTTTTTTTGTGACATCTTGCTGAGCATTGGTCTAAATCCAAAAAGGCTTGTAAGTACACAATGTAGTATGTAGGTAATCCCATTGCTTTAGGTGTAGACACTTATATGCTTGCAGATGAGCATGTTCCTCATTAACTGGATGGACTGAGGAGGCACCAGCCAGCCCTTCACATGTTTGAACATTATCCTGAGAGAAAAGTACAGCACCAAACCGTGGCTCTAAAACACCTGCAACATCCCCCAAACAGGGGATTTCCCACAGCTTTGGGAAAGAAATATGTTGCATCGCTGGAGGCTCTCCTTCCCTCTTTGCATCCCTCATGGTCTCCAGTGGTGCTCTAAACCACCAGGTTGACGCTGTCCTGCAGCGATGGTAGTAGAGGGCTTGACCCGGCGTAAAAAGGAGCGTCGTTTCCATGTAATAAATATTTAAAATGTTTTATCAGGGTAAATAAATGCTAAAATCTTATGAGTCCAGGGAATGGCATTAACATGTTTTGCTTACTGAAACATTTATGGAGTCAATGTCAGCTAACAGAATGCAACCAAGAGTTTTTTCCAAAGGTAAACTGGAGTGCTTTTAAAATAAATGCTAAGAGCTGTTTAAGATCTTCAATTATTAACAGAAGAAAAAAAAAACAATCTGGAAAACTGCAAACAGTCCCTTTTGTGGCACTTTTTCTAACCGCTGTGCAGCTATCTCTTTTGTCCAGCCCTCAGTGAGCTCCTCAGGCAGAGGCTCTGCCTTCACAGACGTCTGGAGAGTATCTAGCACATGGAAGGAGCTTCTACAAATGAATAAATGCATTCAGAATGCCAAATATTTGAAAAACATTTCCTCCTATATTTACCTGCCATGACGTAGATTGAGGGCTCAGTGTTTCTCTTCATTCATGGTTAGTCAGTGATGGCATTGCTTGCTCGCCTCTATAAAGCAGTGTAAAAACCCAGCTCTCAGCTCTGCTGTGGGGAGGTAGTCATTGGCATCATCTGCTTGAAATCCAGAGGCCAGCTTTTGACCTCAGGTCAGGTCAAAAAGCCAGTATAATTACAATTATAGCTGCATGGCTCATTGCTAGAAGTGCAGTCCTGTGTCTCTACAAGTAAGAAAATCCTGACGATGTGTGGTGGTATATTACAGCATGCAACAGGCAAGTGGTAGGAGGGACTGCATTACCCAGTGTGAGAAGAACCCATGTTTAGTAATATGTTCATGTGGAGAGGCTATGTTCAGAGCATGTGTGAGCTGAAACACAGAAGTAGTTTCTTTGTAAATTCAACACCTTTCCTCTGTATAGCAGAAGAGCATGTAAAAGTATGTAGAAGTTCTCACGACTGGCTGGAAAAGGTTTTCTGTTTGCCTGTAAGGGGATGATTCACCTTGACTCACCCTGAGCAGAAATGCCTCTGCTCAGCTGTGAGAGCTGCTGCTCGGTTCAAACACCGGTCTGCACTTTTCAGATTTCAAAACATAGTTTGGGAGTGTTTTGAAGCATATGTTGAGGGGAGCGTAAAGAGGATGGGGCCAGACTATTTTCTGTAGTGCCCAGCAATGTGCCAAGAGGCAATGGGCACAAGCTGAAAGACAGGCAGTTCTGTTGTTATGCTTAACCAGCCTGCCAGCCTCCTGTGATGGGTGAACGAGGGGAGAGCTGTGGATGTTGTCTAGCTGGACTTCAGCAAGGTTTTCAGCACTGTCTCAATAACATCCTCGTGGGAAAGCTCAAGAAGTGTGGGCTGGATGAGTGACCAGTGAGGTGCATTGAGAACTGGCTGAATGGCAGAGCACAGAGTTGTGATCAGGGGCACAGAGTGTGGTTGAAGACCTGTAGCTAGTGGTGCCTCCCAGAGGTCAATATTGGGTCCAGTCTTGTTCAGGATTTCTGTCAATGACCTGTAGGAAGGGGCAGAGTGCCCCCTCAGCAAGTTTGTTGTTGATGATACAAACCTGTACCTAGGGAGGAATAACCCCATGTACCAGTCCACGGCGGGGGTTGACCTACTGGAAAACAGCTTCACAGAGAAGGACCCAGGGGGCCGAGTGGACAAGATAACCATAAGCCTGCCATGTGACCCTGTGGCTGTGAAGGCCAAGGCTGTCCTGGGTTGATTTAAGAAGACTGTTGCCAGTAGGTCACAGAAGGAGATCCCCCGCCTCTACTCAGCCCTGGTGTAGCCACATCTGGAGTGCTGTGTCCTGTTCTGGGCTCCCCAGTATAAAGGGACATGGAGCTACTGGAGAGACTCCAGTTTAGGGCCATTAAGTTGATGAAGGGACTGGAGCATCTCTCCTATGAAGAAAGGAGAAGAGAAGAGTGAGAGGGAGTCTCGTCAATGTATACAAATAGGTGAAGGGAGGATGTCAAGAAGATAGGACCAGACTCTATTCAGTGGTGCTCAGCATCAGGATGAGAGGCAACAGGCACAAGCTGCAACACAGAAAATTCCATCTGAATATGAGGAAAAACTTCTTGACTGTGAAGGTGACAGAGCACTGGCACCAGTTGCCCAGAGAGGCTGCAGCATCTGCTTCTCTGGAGATATTCAAAACCTGCCTGGACATGATCCTGTGCAATGTGCTCTACATGGCCCTGCTTGAGCAGGGATGGGGGTTGGACTAGATGATCTGAGAAATCCCTTCCAATCTCAGCCTTCCTGTGATTCTGTGGTAATTCCTAAAAAGAAAGTGCCTCTGCTTGCTCTGCCTGTTTGTGACGCTTCCTGTTCCTTTCATCCTTCTTCATCTGCTCTCTCCATTTAACACGGTAGACTTTTATGATTGTCTAGGTCTGGTTCCTCATTACTTTCCCTGAAACAGTTGTTGATATTGCAAATGGCAGCTTGAACTGAGAAAAATAAGGTAACTTACTCGCAGCAGCTGTACTGCAGCAATAAGCTTGACAGCAATACCAGGAGCATGGTGATGTGCATATATATCCCTCGCTGCTCTAAAAGTAGCATCTTCTACTTTTAGAAGAGCTTTTCTAAAGTGGCTGCATAGCTGGTGGTTTTATACTTGCAGAAAATCTCTAAATAATTTAATGGTAATGTATATACTGCTTGTTAATTAGCAAAATCATCTGGATTTGAAAACAGACTGCCCTAGTAAGGTACTGCAGAGCACACACATCAGTTCATGATAACATTATTCAATAGCTCTTCTCTTCAAAGTTGGTTTATTATCCTCAAGAAGCTTTTCTCCAATTACCCTGACTGAAGCACCTGTAAATCTCTTCCTGATGGTGCATGTTCCCCCTGGCTCTCTAAACACCGTGCCCTCTCGTCTTTATGGTGCGAGCCTTTGATTTTACAAGCACTGCTTTGTAACACAAGCAGTATTGGTTTGTGTTGATATTGTTTCCTCTGGACATAGGCACTACGCTACAGCACTTCAGTGCTGTAGTAGATAATGAACCCGGTTTTGAAATGAGAGAGCTTTTTGTTCATCGTTGTCCTCACCTGTCCTCAGTACCCTCTCAAATCCCTGGGTAAA
Organism: Tinamus guttatus; assembly: GCF_000705375.1. Next base: position 29,520 of record NW_010587995.1, read on the forward strand.
TCCTTTGATGAAAGTTAAATCAATTAATAATGATAATGAAGGGTAAGTAATGCAAGACCTGGTCTTAGAACTCTAGATCTTGCTGTCTTGGCTATAGTTAGGATTAATGAAGCTCCTAATATCACTAAAAACAGAGACTTTCTTTTGCTCCTGTGTAAATGCATTTGCAGCTACAAATATTTGCAGTTGCAATGTTTCAGTCTCTTCAGGTTCATTGACATCTGTACCTTTAACCTTTTAAAAATGTTTTACATTGTTTTGGAAAAGCTGTGACATTATTTTTATTTTCTGGGGAACTTCACATTCTCTTCTGTTGTATATGAATGGAGTTATGTTGGTGTGGAATACTCTTTCTCTATATATTTAGAATCAGTAGATAATGAGGTGAGCAGGTAGGAAGAATGGGGGAAAATGTTGGCTGCCCCATGTGATCTCATCAACAGTTTCTTCATCTGTGAGATTACCTCTCCAAAGTACGTGCCTGGAGTAACTGAGCTAACATCCCACTCTTGTAAACGATATTTTTTTATTCTGTCAGTGTTGTGCTCCATTTAAGGAACACTTTACTAAAGCCAGAATGTTTCATGCTGAGTATTTCCCTCCTTGAATGGCAGTATAGGACATTAACAGACAGCTGAATCGATTGCAGACACCTGGAAAAAAAAATGACTCTGACTAAAGAGATGCTAGTAACCAACTTGGGATTACTAGCAGACAGTGAATGATCTTATTGACCTGGCCGCTAATGCCACCTCTGATGGTTTCTGCTGCATGGCGCCGTGGCTGGTAAGCAAATGCGAAATCTCAGCCTTTAGTTGTCTGTTGACAAGGGAATTGTCTACAAGTAAAAGTGCTTGTCAAGAAACGTGTCATTCTTATTAGAAAGAATTTAAATTTGTAAAAAAAAAAAGGGGGGGGAGGCAATAAAAAGGAAAATGTAAGATCTTAGATGATAGGTTTTAAAAGTTAATCATTATCACAAATTCTTGGCAGACATTGGCAAATATCTGTGTAACAGACATTTACAACGTATGAATCACATTTTTCAAAAATCACAGCTAATATCAACTTCTCTGAGGAGATGACAGCATTTGTAGGAGACATTAATAGCTTCTGGCTCTCAGGCATTGCAAAATGATGAGCTTGTAATTGTTCTGATCTGGCTATTCGTATAGAGTCCTAAAGGTCTCTCAATACATCCAGTATTAATAACATGACAGTGACAGCACTCACCGTCACTGCTACCTGCAATAATAACTTTAAGAACTTCATAAATGCAAGGCTTTTGAAACTGGCTCTGTTATTCTGATTTTACTAGGGAGGAGAAGGAGACACTGAGGGGCCCGTGAATCTGCAGATTGTGTCAGATGCATCTGAGGGTGCAGCTGCTCATCACTTTGGCAAGTGATGCTACAAGTCACTGCCAGCGCCATTCTGGAAATGTGTGGCTGGCTCAGGAGTAAGAATTACACTAGTCTCATCCTGTAACAACTGTGTAGTAACATTTTGTTCATGCTCCTTGCTGGAGACTTGGACAAGATCTGTTACAGAGTCATCCCTAAATCTTGGTGCAAAAACAGCACTGCTGGTTCTAACTCTCCTTCTGCTTGGACTAAAGTAAGATGAGATGGATCTAAAGTTCAGAGAGATCCCAAGAAGGCCAGAAGCTCCCAGTCAGAAGGAGCTTGGTGGTCCTTCTCTTTGAGACTGATCTGATGTATGGGAGGGCCCAGAATCTAAACAGGGTCAAAGCTTCAGTTTGCCATCCCTCCCCACACTTTGTGGTATTTATTCTTATATAAATACTTATCCCTGGTATTTATTCTCTTGCATGTCTCACTATGCTTCTTGTCCGGATTCAATTCTGGTTGTATTTTGCTTTTTCTATGCATTAGCTCCCCTGAATATTACCTGGGGATCGCCTTAGGTCTGGTTTTCAAGAACAGGCAAGATAGCTAATGTGTTCCTTCCCCACAGTGGTGGCATTTCAATGACAGGTCAGATAGTACTTGTTTTATTTTAGCCCGGGGTTCAAGCTGCAGTGTTAAATTGTGAAACACTGGGAATCTTTTGGAGGGAAGGTCCTCCCTAAATTTAATCTTTACATCATTAAGATAATGGTTTCTGGTGGTGATGGGGAAGTAAGTTTGAAATGATATATTATTGTGCAATTTATAGTCTCCCGCAGGTGCTTCCTCTGAGTTTTGTTCCCTCACTGGTAAGTGCTTCCTTCTTCTCTCTCTGCAGGTCTCCAGGTGGTTTTAAATTCAATTATCAAGGCCATGGTCCCCTTGTTGCATATTGCCCTGCTGGTGCTGTTTGTCATCATTATCTATGCCATCATTGGACTGGAGTTATTCATGGGGAAGATGCATAAGACCTGCTACCATGTACAAGGGGGATTAATAGGTAAGAGACATGATCTATGATATGGAGCCCATTTCCTGGGTTTTCTGTCTTTTATGTAAAGATCTTTGCCAGTGCAAAGTATCAGGTGCTCCTGCTCTGGCAGGGGAATTTTTACACAGCCATATGACAGTCTGTGAGTGCTAGTGCAAATAAGAACACCGAGTGTGAAGCAGACGTGTTAGGATCCTGAAGTGCTGGGAGCAGCAGCAATTCAGTGCTGCTGATCTACCTGCTGCATTGAAACAAAAACTCCAGGGTGAATGTAAACATCCTTTTGCACTTTCATTTTAAGGCCAGCTCCTTCACTGATCTCTGTTTACTGGTTAAATACTTGGTTCAGTTTTGTTAATCTCATTTCTTCTGCAAGACTTTGTCCCTCTGAGTGAAAGGACAACCATCTGAAGAGGTTTCCATGCAGTGGGCATGTGAGCAGAAGCTGTGTTGGCACTGGGCAGAAGCTGCGTTGTTTGGAGAGTGCGTGGTCACCTAGTCATGCTCAGGTGTGGTTAGCCATGCGCTGCACAAGCAACAGCAGGTACAGGAGACAAACCAAAGACAACTGAAGCCACCTAAGGCTAGATTTTAGAGAAGTTGCCAAGCAGCAAGTTCATAGGTGCCTTCAGACCAAGAGCACAGGCGGAAAGAGGTGATAAATGATGATTTTCTGAGGGAAGCTTTCCCCATATAATGAAGCATTTGTACCGGCTGCAGAAATGGGTGGCCTTTGCTCCCTCCTGTGTGTGTGTTTGGGCATTCAGAAGAGTGGTAGTTCCTCTCTTCTGCCCCTTGGATTTGAACCAGCTTTGATGTAGAGAGGCTGCCTCAAGAGCAAGAGTTTAGTTTTCTGTTCTTAGGCACTTCAGGTGCTGAACTCTAAAGGCTACAGGCAAAACTGTCACTTTTTTTTTGTAGACTTTTTGTGGTTCTTTCACACTAAAAGCCAAGCTGAGCTTTTTATTGAATCTCCCAGAGGCTCGAGCAACACTAAAGTAGTGATGATTTCACCACTAGCAGACCAAGCTGGAAATGAGCTGGCATTGTGGAATTTAATGACTCTAATATTTTATTATTAGTCCCATTCCTAAGTGTATCTTCTTTTTAAATCTGTATGAGAGTAAAGGAATATCTAATTGAGGACCAGTACCCTTTTTGTTTTCAATCACAGGCTATGACTGTGGTTAGAGAAGTGCAGCTAATGACAAAGTAAGGATATGTTCATGGGAAGAATTGCATCAAATCCATCAGGAAAGAACTTTTGAATAACCTCTTCAATTGTATTTTTGGTCTTGCATATTACTGTCTGCTCTTTATTATTTGTTTTACCCAATTTGAGCAGCAGTGATACCCTCTGTGCTTGTGGGTGCCAGTAACTAGGACCCAGTTCTGCTCATAACCAAGAAAACAGCATTTGGGGGGAAGTTATTTCAGAAGTCCTTTATTTTCTGCAGTTATAATGTTTGCAAATATCATTTTCTGGAGGTGGTGCTAGGGCCGTAATGACTCCTCAGTTGTTTTCACATCATTGAAGTATATATATTTTCCTCTGTGCTGTTATTATTACACAATTATTACACACTTATTACACAATTACTACACATTACAGCATCTAATTCTAATATTACTATTTCTGGCATGCCTCGGTGTAAATTTGATCAGAATACTGCATCTGTTATAAATGTATCACAAGGCTCTTATTAAAAACACTCCCACTGGGGAATGTTTTGTGCTTATAAAAATGCTTTATGTAGCATTTTTCACATACCAAAGTATTTAAGCAGGTTTGCTGTGTGGATTCCCGGACCTCTGGAAACACCTGTACGGAGTAAAGGGTGGATAATCAAGCATTAAAGTCTTACAGAGCTCCTGAGTACCGCATGGCTGCTAATAAAATGCCACACAGCTTCTACCAGCGAGCAGAGCTCCAGAGGCTCTGCTGCAGTTGAGCAGTAGCCCAGCATCGTATCATCCTATCTCCAGAGCACCTAAGCCCATCAACTGCAGGGGCTCCGCTTCCTACAGCAGCAGATCCTACAATACTGCAGTTACCCCCATGACTAACCCAGCCCAGTATGAAAATATGGCTTAGAAATGTGTGGCCTGAGGAAGCATGATAAACCTGACCTGGTGTTCCCTCTAATGTTGAAGGGCATTTTTCTTCCTATTAGAAGAATATGCGTTAAAAGTTGTGTGTTTTGTTTTCAATTGTGAAGTTTGGCAGCTTGGCCATTTTTTTTTTGCAAGAAGAAATTGAAATTGAAGCAAAATAAAACATCCCTCTGCCAGTAGTTGAAATTGATGCTGTTTCTTGTGTGTCTTCAGAAGGGTCTGTCAAATTCGCTGCAAAATGTATTTGTCAAAAACTAATATTCTTCACTTGTTCATCAGTGTGTCTAACAGCAGTTAAATTTCTTCCTGTCCTTTTTCCCCCGCCTCTCCTTCAAGATACGCCTGCAGAAGACGATCCCTCTCCGTGTGCTCCCCAGTCTGCGCACGGGCGGCAGTGCCAGAACGGCACGGAGTGCAAGGCAGGCTGGGAGGGACCTAAGCACGGCATTACCAACTTTGACAACTTTGCTTTTGCCATGCTGACGGTGTTTCAGTGCATCACCATGGAGGGCTGGACAGACGTGCTGTACTGGGTACGTATCCGAAAATGATAAGTTGAAATAGCGGCTTTGTGCACTGCAGCATTAAGCCTCTGGTGCTTCAGCTCCATCTTTGTTTTTCTTGGTTGTTCTGTATGGTCAAGGCATGGCTGCTAGCATGAAGCTTTGATTAACTCAATATTAGCAGGTGATATGGGAGATTTTAACTGGCATGGTTAAATCAAGTGTAAATGTTGACTCACCATTAAAATTAATATTCAGAAGGATTGCACATGGCTTGAAGACTTGCAGTGTACCTTTGTTGACCAAAATGTCACGTAAGGACATTTGAAGGGATTAACTATCTCATCCGATTCCAGATAACTAACGTAAAAGTATTTGTAAAATAGATAATTGGGTCCTTTACCTGTGGCATTAAGGTTACAAAGGCACTACACTGATCTACTCATAGGTTTTAAAAGGCCTCACAAACCCCTCTTCATATCAGCATTACTCCTCATTCTGAATTTTACCCTAATACTAATTCTTGCTCCATTCCTAGTTCTGATACTGATCTAAATTGTGGTTTATATGGTTATTCCAAACATGACCTTATCTTCATCTAAATGCAAAATTTAAAATGAACTCATCTTTTACCTTCATTCTGGAAGTTTCAGTATCTTTAGTTTCCCTGCTGTAATTACTACTGTGCTAGGAAGTTCAGTAAGAATACAGTTACATTGTAGCAGTTAAAATCAGATACAGCTTAAACTGTAAATCAGACAGAACATTTTCTGGATTTAGCTGTTGCTGTCAACTTTTGCAACATTATGTTATGGTCCAGGAATTTAATTCAAATACAGCTCTGTCCTGTCTGCATAGGGCTGACCTGAAGTATGACTACATTTGAAGATTGGCATGTTATGACACCTGGTTTTCCAAGATGGTAGGAATTTCAGTGTAAATAGGACTTGTGCTACAGTGCATGATGGAAGTTGACCCAACATGACCTAAAGCACATAGAGTAGTCTGAACCAAAGCAGGCTTGCTCTGTTAATCAGCATCAACCCAAGCCTGAAGCTGCATTCTGCCCACCAATGGGTTAGAATATACAATATTTTCCTTTCAATATTTAGCCTATCAGTAATAGATACTCTGCATGGAAGAGCTAAGAGTTGTCTTTTTATCCTTTTACATTTAGATTTAAATTGTTCCTCTAACTTTCTTCTAACCCTTGAGATGAAGGGCAGAGATCATACCATGAGGAAAATCTGAGTCTCGGGACTCACAAGTTGGCTTTATTTGAAAAGATGGTGTAAACGTATAAAATAATGAAGAAAAGTATAAGTTAAGTTGGAAAAGGACTTGGCTATATATAACTTTTTATCACATTTGCCTTAAATTCCTCCAGTCCCTTAGTGCCATCTTCGTGTGATTGAGAGGACTTATGGATTTGGGGCAAATAGACCAAGTATAAATTATATCAGGAATAAACATGAAGACACCTTTTGCACTGTATACCTTTTATTTTTTTTCACCTAAAACCTTATCTGCAAGTTCTCAGAATTTCCCCTTTTTACAAAAGACCCAGTGAATCCTCATACTTTTTGGTTCAAATATCACTTGCATGACTGGATGTGAATCGTTTAGAACTCAACTATCAGTTGTCTAACAACAGAAGCCAAAAAGCATATATTCCCTGCTAAATGATTTTCTACCATGACTGCTGCAGATAGCCTCATTTTTATGACATCCCTACACCAGCCTGAATTTTAGCAGTTGGCTTTTGTTTGGTATTCAGACAGGTTTTTCACTAATTTCCTTGGCTTTTTTTTTTTTTTTGAAAAGATCATGTGGTGACCTGACATTAATACAGATTGATGGTCATTATTTTCAGAGACATTTTAGTTTTATCCCTTTACTTGAAAGCTTGCTTCTTGATGCAAAAGTAATATTTTACTTTTATAAGTAAAATAATATGTTATCATCAGTTCCCAGTTATTTCTAGATGAAACTATAAAAGCTAGAGTTAGCAGTGCAGATACAGTTTCAGTAATGGAGGAGATAGATAGATAGAAACTTATTTTATAGAGAAAAAGCATACCATCTATGTTTAAAGGCCTCAAAATACAAAGTTTGACTCACATTGCAAGCAGCTGAACACCTGATATGATAGGCACACAAAATTAAGTTATCCTGAACAATCCTAAAAGTGCAATTGTCTCCATGGGACTTTTTGCCTCTTCATGTTATATTGGCAAGGTGTCTAGAAGTCAGCACTGAGCTTGAAACTTGCCATACAGTCAGTATCTGAGATGCTCTGAGTATTTCCTTCTGCCAAGAGGTCTGTGGTACTCTTGCGGCAAATGTTGCCTGGGCAGTTATTACAGTGAAAGCATCAGGGAAGCATCATGTCTATAAGACTGATATGTAGAAGCCACCTCTAAACATTCATACTGCAGTTTCATCCATAGATTTTTCGGACTGTATCTGTAGTGATTCATACAGTTTTATAAGTCCATGCAAGGGGCATTCTAGATTAAGTTGGCCAAATCCAACAGGAAGAGTACTTCTGAGCTGTGAGTAATTGATGCAGTATTTCAACAGCCAAGAGTGAGGGAAGAATTTTGGTAAGTGGAGTAGGGTATAAACAGGTTTTTAAAATGTGTGCATGGACCACTGTTTCTTTAATGACGCTGTTCCGTTTTTCAGCCCACAAAGAGTTGACTAGTAGTAGGCAAATCATTGTGGCTTGTCATTCCACAAGAGAGTAGAGAGAGAGGAAGACAGTCTCTTCTCAAGCAGATAGCACTCTAAAGGATCTGTATCTGCAGTGAGGGTATGCAAATTAAATTTTGCTGTATTAGTAAATGTATTTTCGTAGTTAAACTAAAAATTCAGACTTAAAGATCCCCTTTCTCCAACTTTATCCTCAGATTGAGAATTGATTTTACATTTTAGTCTGAAGACTGGAAAGGCTTAAGGAAGAGTCGTCTGCAAATCAGTTTTGTGGATGAAAATTTTAGGTCATGATTTTCTAAAATAATTCCTTTCACTTAACAATATAAGATAATGGATTGATTATTAAGAATGCTGAGCTTTCAAAGTTAATTCTTAGCTCATTGGAAAACCAGGGTAGATACCAAATTTTGAATCTGGTACTGCTGAGGTCAATGACAAATTCCTAATATTGTCAAAATGCCAGGATCTCCCCTTCTACCTTGTAAAATCTCATAGTGTCTGGATGTACCACATGCAGTCAGATGCACCACACATGGACTTTAATTGCCTATTTAAGGCCTTGGTGTTTGTTGTGGTAACCTTCAAAGGACCTACCTGTGGAGAGAAGGAGCTTTCTTTGCTCTCTCCTTAAATCTGAAAATAAGAGTCTGACCTAAAACTTAGCAGAACAACAGGTAAGGCTCTGGGTTAAATCACTTGCCTTGAAATGTTCAGCCAATGCAGCAGTTACCTTGATTTGTACTTTTTGTAGGCGCTTTTCAATTATGCCTTCCTATTTCCTAAAAAGAATAGTTTCTGAGAGATAACCTAATCTCTGAGTTTCTCTCAGTAGGAAGAGCTTAGCACATTTCAGTATGATGCCCTAAAACATAAGCCAGTAATTTCATAAAACCTATGTCTATCTTTTGTCACACTTTGCAAGCAAAGTTGTGAACTGCATGTTCATAAGTTAGAAGATTATATGACCTTCCACAGGGTCCCATTCCTGGACTGCTAGTCCATTTAAGTATCTTTTCAGATTTTGCCCTTAGGTTCCAAATTCCTCCTTCATGCTTATACCTTCTTCAGCTTTTCATCTCTTAAGTGAAGTTTGTCTCCTCTATCATGGAGTGTTATTTCCCAGCCTGTGATCTACATGCTCACAAAAAAATAACAAGAGACAGGAAAGCAATAAACTTTTATTCTTTAGAAGAACTTGATATTGAGAAGATCAATACGCTTTCTAGGTTTCTCCCTCACTCAGCAGATAAGATTTGTGAGTAGATTAGCTTCTTTCAAAACATGAAAGAAAAGTTCTGGGAAAAAAGAAAAAAAAACAGTTTGACACAGCTATAGCGACAAGTAAGATATTTGCTTACAATGAACCAAATTTCTTATATAAAATAACTACATTGGACAGGATGAAAATCAGTGTAAAACAACCTTGTTGACTCTTTGCTGAAGGGAATGTTTAGTGTTTATAGGAGCACATCTCCTAAACTGCCTCATTTTTGAAAGGTTTACTTTGTCCTACTAAAATTTCCAGGTGTCTCTGTCTCAAGTGCAGGCAGATCATACAATCACTGGAGTTGACAGGTACCTCTACTGATCGTAATATTTCCTGTGCACAGTAGCAGAATTGAGCTTATTATTCCCAAGCTTCTTAATACATGAGGGACTAACATGAGAAGCTTGTTCCCTTGTGCAGACACTTAGGCCCATTTCAGAAATGAGCCCTCAGTCATGGGAACTTTTAACAGCAGATGCAGACAAATGTTACAAATTGAGTCATTTTGCATTTTGTAATCAATTTCCATTACAGTCCATTATTTCTTATTGTATTTTTGACTAATGAGGAAAATTAATCCCTATGCAGTTTGTAACATCCTGTTTAAGTATTTGTAGGCATTTAGTGTCTCCCTTTAATCTTTTTCCAATCTGAGCACATCCATTTCTTTTAACCTTCCCTAATGGGACTTCTTTTTAATTATTTTTAATCAGATTGTTGCTGTCCTTTAGGGGAAGTATTACTTATGAGTTAAATACGATCCGGACAGTGCCCTGTCTCTAGAATGGACTTTGATCTTTGTGTGCAGGCATCTGCTGTCTGCTGCTGAAGCCCTGGGACACAGCATGCAAAACTACCCACTACAGCCTCTGTTATAAGGGCCCAGTTTCTCCACCTTCCTGCATCTAAGAGATCATATAAATAAATGCAGACACAGCAGGGAGAAAATTCGAAATGCAGTCAGGTGTCATTGCGTTTATACTGCTGAGTAACAGAGAACCTGGCCTTGAGGTGCTCTGCATACAGCTAGACCATTGCAGCTTGAATTATAGGATCAAGGAATTCTACTCGATCTGCTTGATGATTATTAATGAGCCTGTCATAGTTACAGGAGTATTGGCTTGGTCGCTCGATCTGCTTCATGATTATTAATGAGCAGTCTTAAGCCTATCATAGTTACAGGAGTATTGGCTTGGTCCCTTGTCATTTGGACAACACAACACTTGAGCATACTTGGTTGAGGCTCTCAAAATAACATGGTAATGTAGCGCTTGTAGGGACAGCTTACCTCAAGGCTCTGCCTGTAAAAGGAAGTGTTTTTTGTTACAGATGTACTAAAGCCAGGTCTGCATCAGATCCAGGGCATTAACCTGTCTCTGGAAGAGATGCCTGACCTGACACACAACAGGTCAACTCCCTCAAATTCAGCTGAACAATCCTTGGTAGTCTCGCCCAGCCTCCAGGAGAGAAAACATTTTAGTAATATAAGACAGTACATGAGAGCCACAACCAAGACAATATAATGAGGTTGAATCTTGAATCTTCAGCAGCAGCCCATCCCCAAAGACAGCAGACTAGGGTATTAGACAGACCCACCTGGAAGATTTCTTCCAGTCTCTCAGTGTGTGAAATCAGATTTCCAAGATTCACTGGCCAAACTTGAAACTGGAGCTCACAGTCAGCCTTACAATTCCCATCATGAAATCCAACTGGGGAACAGACAAGAAAACAGATTAATTTCACTTTGCTAACAGCCTTGCTGTATCTTGTGAGCTTTTCTGATCCCTCCGCAGCCTGTGGCAGCTAATGAGGAAGATGTTGTGAGGAATACAGTGAGTGATGTTGCCACAAAGTAGAAGAGCTTAAATGCAGAGCCACAACCCCCAATTTTCACCAGCTATGTTTTTCTTTCTAACCCTTTATTTTTGCAGCACTTGAGCTTGAATTAGTAAGGCTTTCCACATAAGAGAATTATCTGATTCTAAGAATATATCTGTCTACATGTTTCCATGGTGTTTATTCTTCCCTGCCCCCTACCCCCAAAATGCTGAGCTTTTATTGTTGTGGGGCTGAGGTTTTTTAATCATCTTTCTGGCAGAGTTTGGCATGGATGTGAGAAAATAACAAATAAGCACGCAAGTATGAGCAGCCCATCTCGGTGATTGCAGAGGTTGTATGATCTCCATCTGCTGTAACAATAGTGGGTAAGGAGAGAGGGCCCACAGTTCAGAGCACTGAAGAGCTTCAGCATTATTGTGTTGGAAAAGCAGTGGCCACACTTAATTGACATAAATGCTGACCTGAATCTGATTTTCGCCATGAACAACTTCACACACAACTGTTGCAGTTGCCTATACTGCCTCAAAAGTGAGTAACAGCAATGACTTGCTGTTTACCAGCCACCACAAAAAAATACTGTTGAATATTTGTGGCTTTTAGTGCAAAAAGGACACATATTATGTGACTTGATGGCTTCATGAGCCCTTCAGGCCTCAACTTCGGGCCTCTCAGCCTTCCCCCTCTCTATTCAAAGAAGCACTCCATTAAAAATGAGCTCCTTCATGGGATGTTTGCGGGGTGGTGATAGTGGAGACCCTCTGCCCAGTGCTCCTGCTTGGGAAGGACCTCTCTAATAGCCCTGTCTTTCTGTTGCCCTTTCTCTGTTCTTTCTTCTTTTGTTCTTCCTTAGGCTCTTTACTAATTGCTGCTGTCTGATCACCACAGAGACCTTTCTTGTCTTTAATCTTTTTATCCCAGAGCTATAAAACTAAGAGCTGAGCTACTGGGACACTTCTAAGTGATGTAGGATTTGAGTGCCTCTGTTTGTGGTTTCATTTCTCTGGCCCTACTATTTTGGTCGTATTTTTCAATGATCACGGATGATTGTTGCCTTCTGAAAGAGTCGTAGTCAGAGATTTTAAGTTGGAGTCAGATCCACTGGTTAGGTACGCAGATACTGGACTTTGGGTCATGATACAGTCCTTGGGAAAGGAAAAGACTGGCAAATACGTATAAGGTCAGAATAGAAATGGTAGTCCTAGATCTGACTCTTTGTAAGCCTGATATTTGAGGTTAATTTTGTTTCAGCATCACATTTTCAAGACACAGGACCATGCAGCTCATTCCTCATTGGTTTTGCTCTGAGTGCTAAATGATCCCTGTCTGCACAGAGAATTGGTCCACTGAAACTGGCTTCTGCATTTCTTCATTGCTTTTAGCGGGATTTCTATCTGAGCAGGGCTTGCAGGTCCTCTCATGAATGGTCATACCTTACTAAACTTATAGTTTAGCTGCTTCCGCAGTCTCTTTTAGAAATGTCTTCTCTCTGTGACTTCTAACCCCATCCTCTGAACTGCATACAAATCAGAGGCCTAAAAAATGGTTCTGGATCCATTTTCCAAAAGATACAAAGTGACCAGAAGTAGCAAATGAAGGATTCAGGACTCAGTCAGAGGAATAGCTGCCACAGAACAGCCACAGTGTGGATATTTAAAGCATATTATGCTTGCTATTAGTAATAACACAAGCAAAAGGTCAGTCTTGTATGCTGATATGCAGTTGCACTGTATTTAGGCACTTTGATAGTTGTTTCTTTGGTGAAACTCTAATGAGTGGGTAGTGTGCCTATCAGATGATGATTTCTTATCTGTGCTAATGAGGTTTCAGTATCATGCATTTTATTGGAGAGTTTGGGGTGTGATTTCACAACTGAAAGATGGATTCATCTTCTAAAATGCAGAATGGATTTCTAGCAATATCATAGATTGGGGAACTGCCTACAAATGCAATTGGGATATACAGATCAAGTGAAAAATAAATGAATTGACACTGATGCCTCCACATAGAAAAGAAAGTAGTGATTATCTACAACTTACAGTACTGTTTTTCATTCTCTTTATTTTTAAGGACTTAATTGACTATGTAAATCAATGAACATTATCTACTTCTGTATTCCAGTGCATGCAGCAATCATTGCAGTTCTGATGTACTCATGGTAGAATTAGTTGTCAGTCTGCACTGAGAAAAATAGAAGCAGTTATAAGACAGCAATGCAGTAAAACAGGCAGAAAATCCTTCCTAGATAGTCAGCCATGCAAATGCAAAATAAACAGAGACAGGAAGGAAAGCCCAGAATTCTAAGATGAGATGAAATCTTTACATTTGGAAACCCACCATCCTAAGGGATACTTCCATGCTTGAAATCAGTGCTTTATTCTTTTGGAGTGAATTTCCAAAGCTTTTAAAAGATGAAAAGGTTTTTAAATAACTAAGCAGCAGTAAAAGAGGAAAGTGCTGCAGTAGCTATAATGAAAGAACTATCAGCCCTTTAGCTAAGTAGCCTTTGGGCTTTTGAATAACTTTTTTTTAAAGATCAACCTTTCCTTTTAAAGGAGAAATATATATACAGACTTATATAGGGACAAGGCAACTCACATAAAGCACTGTAACTTTTGCTTTGGGAGGCCAGAATTCAAATCCTGATTAAATCACTCAAGTCAAAATAATTTTGGAGTCACTATAGGGCATTTCTGCTTCTGTTCTGCCTTAGCCTTGCAGCTTTAGGAGTTTTCCCAGGGTCAGTGTTTTACCTTTTCTTCCCCAGCTAGTCTGGATGTCACAGTCAGAACTCTCTCTTTAGAACTCTAGAATGAGTCACTTGGCAATAAATGAATATCAAAATTTCACACAAGCAAGCAAACAAAAAGTTAAATTCCAAATGCATTCAGGTAAATATATGGCTGACATATTCCTACATAGAGAGATTTTTTGCATTTGTAAACTGAAAGTTTGTATAGGTGTTTCTGACAGGTGGATACCAAAAAACTACATATTTTTAAGCTTCTATCTTTGCTAACATGTACTATATTTTATATTTTTTACATTGCAATGTAAATTAAGCAGGAACCTATGTATATGGAACATACAAATAAGGAAGCTGATTTCTGCTTCCAACCTGCTGGATGCAGGTTGTCTGGTATGGACAGAGCGTATTCTGTGAACCCCAGGCATGGAGTGGCAGAGGTGCTGGGACCTACTGCATCTCATGGCTTTAGCCTGCCTCATCCACAGGGCACTGGACTGCTTATACAGGGCTGCAACAGTTTTGAGTCAGAAGAGGAAAATGCTCTGAAATGAGAGGGTCGTTTCATTTAACATCTTTGTTAAAGCACTTCAATCATGAGTTCGACTCATGTTAAATAAGTTTCATACATCTTTCTCATTCATAGAACCAATGTTGCCCTAAAGGATCTCAGAGATGGTAGTCTCAGAGTCTGTAGACTTTTGATCTTTCACCAATGTAGGTTCAGTGCCTTCAAAAATGTAGTCTAGAATTAACACAAAGCAGATCTGATTATGCTGTGCGAGACAAGAACCCTGGATTGCAGAAGCAGTTACTAGGGTATGAATCCCATGCATCTGCCTACATTTTCCATGCAATGCTATAGGTTTAATGGGGAATAATTCATCTAGTTGAAACTGAAGGAGAGAACTGAAATGAACTGTTTAGGACATGAACATTGACAACTCATACTATTGTAAAACAGCCTCCTCAAAATTACATTTCCAAGACTGAATCAATTGGGGCTTATTTTGTTTCTGTAATCTCAGTGACTAACAGTAGACTGACCATACTTGACTTATTTCTAAATATTGCTTTTGAAATATATATATATATATATATGTATATATATATATAAATTTTCTTCCCAAACTAACTACAGACAAAAGCAACCATGAACAATCAATTAAGATGCCAATAGTACTTTCTTGACTCCCAGTAGAAAACATGGTCTGATTGACCTTAAATTACATGAACAATTGTTCCTGGTAAACTGAATTTTAGTATGTTTAGAAATAATATATATATATATATTTCTTTTACCTATTAAGCCTGCAGAAAGAAGGTGAGATAGTAAAGTTGGAGCCTAGAAATTAGCTGCCTTTGATGTAAGGAATTCTAGCTGTGTAACTGTTATTTTCAGTGGGAGTTTGAAATCTCTATATTGCCATCCTGCTGAGGTACCAACCCCTTCAGTTTTCACAGAAGAAAGTTAATACAGTCCCACAAAAAGAAAGGCACAGGATGCAGGTGGTAGAAGGGAAAGATGTAAAAGATAATTCATGATTACTTCTGTTTTCCATCCCTTAATATATTTGACTATACGATTTCCCAGTGTTACTTCTTTACTCACAAGAATGAATATGCAGAAGTTATGTCAGCAAAACATACATTTTCAGATATTTTAAAATATTTTCAGATAGTTGATTTGTCACTTGGAGCTTTACTGATGCTAATAGATCCTGTAACTTTGTGAAAACAAAACCCATTAACATTGCAGTTTCCTCTAAGTCAACAGAGAGCTATTTTTCCTCCATTTTAAAAACAAAAGTACCAGTAGTCTTTACCATCAATGGAAGTTGTATAATAAATTGGGTGTCCTTTAAAAATCACAAATTTATGTAAGATGAGAGGTGAACACACCCAAACCAATATTCCTCTTACCTCTCCTACCAGGAGAAAGTCATGTGTCATAAAAGTACAGAATCAATGAGTATTTTCAATGTAAATAGATTTCAGGAGGAACACTGTCCAAGTCAGTCATTGTGCACCACAGACATTTTGACCTGCTGGTTTTGAATCAAATTTTAGTTCTGTCTTGCCCCCATCCGAAGATCTTAAAATGACTTGCTCAAGGATCTTGAAATTCCCCAAGTAGTTCAGTCTTTTGAAGAACAGCTGACTGAAAAAAGGTGTACCCAAACATAAAACAGATGAAATATGAATATAAAAACTAGCCAAAGAATGAAAATAATATTGTGCAGTCCAGTAACCACTGTGCGAGAGGCTACTGTGCGAGAGGCTATATACTGGAGGCTAAAAGTGCAGTGTAAGCTTGCCGTATCAGTAATTTGGGTCTAGGTGGTTGAAAATTAGTGTTTTCCATGTGTCTTAGATTTCATAAGGCTTTATCAAGCTGAGAAAATGGGCATTTTCTTGAGAAGGTGGGGCCAATATTTAACGTTTGATGAAAATATAACTCAGTGCTATTGTAAATAGTCTTGGCAAATCCTACTGGTAGTAATTCTCTTCCTGCATACTGCATGCCACCAAAACAAATACAGTTTCATGTCTGTTCTGTTTTCCTCATCAGAGGGAGTTCATGCTGTTCTCCTGTGATGATGTAATTTCAGAGACGCTCAAGTATGTTTTACATGTTTTCAGTTTATCTGCTCCTCAAGCAGGTGACACTACTTCTACATCTCCAGTCCAGCCCTGTTATTTCACAGGTTGCAGCAGCCTGTTAGAGCCTTCGTGCAAGACTTGTGCTTTCACACAGTCTCCCTGAGACATGGGAGCCTGTCAAGGTTTACCTTTTGCAGGGGCGTGTGCTCTCTTCATTCTGGGATTGAGCCCATCAGACTCAAGTGCTTTAACTTCTCTGTAGTGATAGGTGGGAAGTCTGGTCAGCTCTGGACAGAGACTTCATCATTCTATGAAGAAAGTCAGGCAGCCTAGCAGTGAAATAAAGCTAGACTGAAAGGATTTTTTAAATAAACCAGGAATTATGGTTCACCTCGATCAAAACAGGCAGCAGGTGTTGGGTAAGGACATTCAGAGCTAATGAAACATCTGTCTTTGTTGTCAGGGATTGAGAAGCAGTTTCAGTAGGCTCCATCTTCTTAGATCTGTCTGCCCCCTTCTTTCTTCTGGATTCATGATCCCTTGCTACACTTTCTTTGACTTTTTCCTAAGGGTTCTCTATTGCAAGTTAATTTCTTCTCTTGAGGGTTCTGTTGTCCTCATCAAGGCAGTCCTTTCTCAGCTAGAGTCTCCAGTTGCTTCCTGCAGGGAGTTCTATACAAATTGCCAATATTTGCAGGTCTGGTTGGAATTTTAAGTTGTTCTTTTCATCACTACACAACACACAGAGTAATTGGGAAATGAAGGTATACACAAGAATCCTGGAACGCTACAGGTTGTTATTCCCGTTGCCCACATATGGTGGCTCCTGTCCACACTATTTCCTTTGATCATGCCATATATCAGAATAAACGAACTGAAACATTCCCTGCATTGGTTCCTGATCCTTGTGCACTTGTCTGCATCCAGCTCTGTCTTGTATTTGTGCTGAAGAAACTGAAAAAAGTCGCTAAATGCACATACAGGATTATTTATAAAATTCCATAATTCAAGTACCACCAAAGAAGAGCCTTAAAAATAAGTGCATGTTGGCATAAAATTTGGCTTCTCCTTCCCTACTTCAAAATACATTTGAATGTCAAAGCAAATATTTTTTAACAGGACCAACCAATCAAGTGTTACTTTTTCTTGAGAGTGTCGCTGGGTCAGACTGAAGCTGGGGTGAGCTCTCCAGTCTCCCCCTTGGATCCTTCTGATACTGCCGTCTACAGAACAGGGTGTTTCAGAACAGTTGCAAGGAGAAACTGTGGCTTAGAGCACTGTTAAAACTGCTGGGATGTCGATTTTTAGAAAGAAATTCTACCCAGCCAAGAAACAAAGATATCTGGAGTCCTTTTGCTTATATTTTATGCCATTCAGAAGCAATTATATTCTGTTGTTCACAAGTCTGTAAAAGTTCAACTTCTTCCAATTTGTATATTTTTGCTTTTCAGAGGGTTTGGATTTTTTATTTCTCCAACCCCTTCTCTATCCTTTGGCCATGAGTCATCTCTGAGACCTTCAATTCCTGCTTCTTATCACCTGTCTTACAGATTCAAGAAGGCTAAAAGAGTATTGCAGGTTGACAGGAAGAATGATAATGCTTCTCACGATGCATGAGAATGTCTGGACTGAAACACTTAAAGCTTCTTGTTATGAAGCAAATGATTTCATCATCTCTTAGTCACTATGTACAGAAAACTTCTTATTTTACACTGCTTTTTTCACAGGGAATTTCAGAAAATGATATACTTTTCCCAGTCCCATACCCCACTCAATTCAGTCAAGGCACTTAAGCCTGTAAGTTCATTTCTGCTGGTAACAATATTACTGCTCATTGACTTCACCGATATTACTCAAATGCCTTAAGTTATGCACATACTTGAATACTGGATTGAGAAACAACCAAGCAAAGACAGCTGATTAGATTTTAAATACTGAGGGATATGAAAGGCAGACTCTTCATCTCTAGGATAGTGATGCAATATGTCTAAATCCAGCATTATGGGCATTTGATGGGAAACAGCAGAAATGATCCTTTCCTTGATTCTTACGTGAGCAGCTAAGTCAGGTGGAGCTACGCTGTGTAAATCCTTACTTGAGATGCTTTTGGAGACCAATCATAGAATTCTCAAGCAAAAAAAAAGTGCTCTTTGAATGTCCTTATAGACGTGATACGCAGGAGTTTCACACCAGTTAGGCTCCAAATGCACCTGCCGATTCAGGATCTAGGGGATTTCAGTGCTGAAGAAGGAAATCCACACTTTCTCTCACAGGTTAGAAAAAATTCGTCAGATCCCGGCATTTACAGAAATTGAGTTTTGTTATTGTGTCTCTTTCTATTCCCTCATAAAAATCTTCCTGGGGCTTCTTTTTAAGATTTTTACTTTTGTGAAAAAGCTAGAAATTGTGAACAACAATGATCAGTTTCTTTGCAAAAATCAATGTTAAGAGTAGTATGGCTACCAATATATTGCAAAAAATTATTTGTTTAAAATATGTTTATTGAAGGTGTTAAATGAAAGAAATAATATAACCTAAGCAACACTGTTAGAGAAAAATAGTGTGAAATTGGTCAGAGCTAACCAGCAATGAAAATCTTCTGCATATTCAAGAGTTGATTTATTTGTGTCACACTTTGCATATAGTCACGGTGCAATTAACTAAGAGCTGTAATAGAGTGTGACCACTAAAGATCCTGTGAGAGGATGTCTTAGACTTTTAAGGTTAAGAAAAAAATGTTCATAGAAAGGAAGGAGCCAAGCCTTCATGTTGTGAGTCCTCAGTCTACTGACTACTGGCAAGTGCTTTTAAGGCAAAGATTGCACGTATTTCAGAGACAAGCTGTTCCTAAACCAGAATCAGATCTAGAGCTGAGAGATTAGCCAGAAGAGAGTAATCCATTGAACAAATTATTTTTTGTTTGCCTAGCAGTCTCAGAAGCACTTCACTGCCAATTACAGTTGTTAGTTGGATATTCTTAGAAATTGCCAACATTATCCATATTTACATTTGGGATGAATATTTTGCTCTGCAGTTATTTTGCTGATGTATCTAGCATAAGTAAAGGTAACAAAATTAATCGCTGCTTTTTTGTTTCTTCAGTGTACAGATTAACCCAGACACTTCCTGGCAAATTCATCCTGCCTTAGTTAATCCTGATGGGTCATGTCAGTCTTAGAAGATCATTTTATTTCCCTGACAGGATGACTGGGGAGTCAGTGGGAAGGTTCATCATCAAGCAGAGTTTGACTATCATGAAGCATTATGGTAATATAATGGAAGCAGAAGAGAGAACAGAAAACAGAAATACTTGAAAATCTTAATCCTGTTCTTTTCTGGGCTGTGTAGCTCTTGCCTAGTATGTAGGTTTTGTTATTTGTAGTGCACATTTTTTTTTCTTGAATATGGTCAGCACAGGTTAGGAGTACGCTGAAAAAATCAGTTATAGATCCTTAGAGTGCTTTTCATGAAAAAGCTGATTTTCAAAATGAAGTCTTCTGTCAGGAAGCTGTGTTCAGGGATAGTTAAGTGTTGTCTGTGCCTGCTCTTCCTTCTTTTGTCTCCCTCTACATGCATTCTCTAGTTTTATTTCTATATATGACTACAAGCAAGATTCTGTGTAACAAGGAGATCTTGTTATTGGAATCTACCATTGCATTTGGTTAGATCTCTTCCTGAGGTGGTGAATTCCACACATTGGTTGTAGGCTGCATAAATATCATTTCTACACACAAGTTCCAAATATACTGCCCTTTAATTTTATTGAGTAGTATGTGCTTCTTGATTAATGTTATTCTGTGAAAGGTTATAGACTTCATTATGGAGTATGTGAAGCGTTTGATCTGTACTTAAAAAAGGCTCTTATAACATTCTTTAGTCATTAAAAATCAACTAGCAATGTATTCAAGAAATGGAAAGCTAGCCCTAGTGTCCTAGCTAACTTGCTCTCTGTTGACCAGCAACTCAACAGTATTTTACAGGGAGCAAGACAAACTCTTTCTTTTCCTTCAGCTCTCTGTTCTTAGCATGAGAAGGTTGCTGCTTTCTAGTGATAGCTGTTCCTTCTGTGGTGGATGAAACATCCTGTGGCTTCAGTTCTGTAGTTGTTTTTGAAAGACGTTTGGAACAAAGTGTAAGGGTGTGGGTGTGTGAATTGTTAACTAAGGAGAGTTTAGTGAGTTGGGTCAACCTTCCCTGTTAAATGAAGACGCGTCCCCACTATGTGCTTGGTGATGATGAACCCTTATGTTAACAGATAATATGTATCTAACATTACTTTTGAACTATGGTCTGAAAAGACAAAATCTAAACAGATAAAGCAGAATAGCAGCAGTGCCTGCTGTGCTCCGACTCGTATCTCTTCACCTAGTTCTGCAGAATCACAAGGCACAAATGTCTTAGCTCCCTCTTTTTCTTCCTTGGCACTACTGAAATTGTAGGTTGTAACTGTGGTTAGCAAATTACAGCATTAAAAATGCTGCTGTCACTTCTGGGAGGTACCCTGTATCTTTGAGATAAAAGCCTTCAGCTGGAGGTTGAAATGCTCTAGTCATGATAGCAATTAACAGCGATGCTTGGTAAAAGGAAGAGTTCTTCCACAGTACACCACGTCCAGCAGTCCTCTGAAGATATGCAGGAATACCTTCTTTTCATCTTGATACTGGGCACTTTCTTCAGTTCACTGGAAGCAAAATTATCAGTGTCAAGCATCAGAATTCACTTTCTCTGGTCTCTGTGTAATGATGCTGTTGGTACAATAGTGATGTTTGCTTGGCCCAGAGGGGAAAGACTGACTCCAACTTTGTTAGTGGCAAAGGATATGCATTCTAGCAAATGCAGTGGGGTAATTTGGTTTTCCCAGAGAGTTTTTTGTGTTGTTTTGTTCTTGTAAAAAAACACTAACATAGAGTCTTTGGCCATGTGGCAGTTAAGAGCTTTGACAAAATAATAATCTGTGTATACGCATCCCATCGTGTATCTCAGTACTTTATTACAGTTCCTTATGTAGGAGAGTATTAGTGCATCTTACAAGAGTTTATTATCACAAAAGTTTATTAATGGGACCCAAGGCAAAAGCATGACATAGATACCGAAAAGTTTGAAGAATGCCAAATGCACTTCTTTAATCATCAACCAATCCAAACATACCTACTAGGGCTCTGACTGGGTAGTTCAGCTTGAAAGATACCCAATCTAGTCCTAGATGAGCTTGTTTTGAAAAGAGGAGACAGCCTTGCGTGCCAGAAAAGTGCAGACTAAGTCCATCCTCTTTAGCCAGGGTCTCGTGGACCAACTGGACAGTAGCTTGATTCAGTAACACTGAGCACTGGCACATATGGTGGACCCTACTATTGCTGCAGAAGTGATCAATTTGCGGAAACAAAGTTGATGTTAGAGGAAATATGCAGTTGTTCTTCAAAGGAAAAGACTCTCCTGCTCCTTTCAGTGCAAGTGACTGGGGGAACCCACAGCATGACCAGGCATTTGCACAGTGCTGCGACTTGGTTCTAGTCTCAGTCCCATCAACCTGAATCCCTGTGATCACTAAGGAGTCCCTTAAGCAGATTTCTTCCCTGAGAGGTACAGTAGCTCAGCCTCATTCAATTCCAGTAATCCTGAGGCTGGTCAACTTCTGAATACTTAAGCAGCAGCATTTAATTATATTGAACTCAAATCTACTCGATGTGTAGATGGTAAATCTCATTCTGGTCCTGTTGGGATGCTGTGGTGCTTCTCCATTTCGATAGCTTAATTAGGAAAATTGAACTGTACCACTAAAGTTATGTTTGCATGACTTAAGTGGTACAGTTTTGCAGTAAAGCCTCCAGTTGCAGTCAGCAAGATATGTGTGTGTGTACACATGTGATTTAAAGAATGCTGAATGAGCAGAATGCTGCTTCATTCAAACTCTTTCTGGAGTTTGAATGAAGCAGAGATGCAAGGTTCCTAATGCCAATGGTGTGGGGACGTTGTTCAGTTGGGCACGGTCTATTACAGACTTACAGGATACCTCCATTTAGGAGGAAGCATTTCCAGGTATTTGGCAAGATACAATCTTAGCCAAAAACGTAATGTTTCTTAAATGCTAATACTTTGATGTTATTGTTCTGTATAAGTGTATTTCTTTATTTTTCTGGCCGTCTTCTGCCAAGCAGCCTACATAGCTGTCTTGCATCTTTCCTGGAGACATTTTGCAAGCAAACAGTAAACTCAGAGTGTACTGTCTCTTTATCAAAGGAAGTATTTTACATAATTTACCAATAAATGCTATATCAACATACAACAAACATCCTATAATCTGTTGCTCAGTCTCAGAAAGAATGGAGTACTCTCAGCTCCTCCTAAAGTAAATGAGAGGTGAGAGCATCCAACATACAGAGGAGTTCTTTGTGACGGATTCCAGGAGAGATATGAAGTAATCAGCTTTCGGCAAAATGCTGATGGTTTCTCTACTCTTGAGAAGCTGGTACTGTTCCTGTCTCTCAGCTTCTTCATTTCTTATGTGATTGGGCAGTAAGGAGGAGAAGCCCCAGTGGTCTGTTTTGTCAGGAGGCAGGTCTATTTTTTGGACTAGTTTGTACTGATGCTAGTTGGCACAATCTTCATGCAATTTACAGCCATTGGGAATAGCTGGAGTGGTCTATGCTGTGATTATGTGGCTTAAAGAGCCATGATAGAAGTTTCTTTCCATCTGGAAATTTCCTCATGACATAATAGTACAAAGGGGCAAGCACCTCAATTATGTGCCAGAAGTTCTGGCATAGGGTACAAGAATCCCCGAAAAGCCCTGCTTATTTACTTTCCCATATGATTAAAAAAAAATGCTGGTAGGTAAGTGCCATGTAGTTGAGGAGTTTTTATCACAATCAGTCATAATTAAAGGAAAATAAAGTTATCACTGTGCCTGCACTGTTAATTTCTTATGGCAGTTTTCCAAAGTGATTTATAGTTATTGTGTGGAACACTTTATATAGGTAGTGCCATTCTTTATATGAGCGGGGTTGTTAAGTCTTATTTCTTGACCTGTTTCCAACTTGGGTGGTTATGCTTTGCCTGCCCAATTTCTCCTCTGTGACTTAAGATAAATATGCTATTCTGTCTTGTGTCATGCTATTGTGTTCTCTTTAAGCCATTGTAGGGGTATCAGTCTTTAACCAGTCAGTTATTTTTCTTTTAGCTATGTTGGATGAAATGCAGTTGCAAACACAATGAATAATTAGTATCATTCACTAATTATCACAGAGGTTCCACAAAACTATTCAAAGGGAAACTGAGTGATATACTTGGAGAAAGTTTTAAGGGCTCCTGGGTTTCTGAAGTGAGGTGTTCAGTCACTTCTAGTCACAAAATTTATTAATCATCTGAGGAAGGACTTGATGAATTGTTTTCACAGAGGCAGATTTTGAGCTTATTCTTTAATGAATCTTCTTCAGTTAAGTTGCAGCTGAAGGAGCCCTGAGATAGAGTTTCTGGATCGCCCGACTGACCACGGACAGTTGCCAAACAAGGACTTCAGTGACTGTACTTTTAGAGGAAAATGGATGATGTTCTATCTCCAAAGAACTGATTATATTAGTGTTGCTCTCCTGCCTTATTCTAGTGAAGGTCTGAAATTCCTTTCCTGAGTTGTTACGAGTCTTGAGTTAGATCTCCTCCTCTGAAGTGTGTCTCAGTGCCCATGTATGGAAGAATATTTCTCCTGTGATCACAACAAATGCTTAGCTTGCAAAGGAGAGAGCATTTTCCTAGAAGGAGAAAATAACATAGGAGACAATTTTCAAAAGCACTGAAACCAAAGTAACCTAGACTGCTTTATGCCTTTAGGTACTTTTAAATTGAAAATTTAAATTCATAAATCGTTTTAGTGTCCCTGAAAATGTTAACCGCTGCCTGCTTCTTTAATGATATTTTGTCTGTTCAAGAGATAAGTGTTTGTGAAATGTAAAGAAAAGGGGGCTGTTGTATTAATGACACCACCGTGTGAATGAGATTCTATTAGAGCACCCAGCAACTTCCCAAATTCTTGAACTTCAAAGGAGACCTCAAGATAAAATGATGTTTGTATGTATGAGAGCTTTTAGAATGCATAAAATATCAATATGCACTAGAGCTGCTCTATGCATAATGCACATTCCGGTGCGAAAATGATGGTCTGCCTGCTTCATTTGCAGATAACTACCTGTAGTACTGTCAAAGCCAGACCTGCGCTCAAAATGTTCAATTTAAAGTCTCTGAGTATTCAGTTGTATAGGGTTTGTGTTTTGGCGTGGAGGAGAAATTGCTCTCTAGAGAGAAGGGAAGTTTGTGAGAAAGCTTGAGAAAACACTTGACCGGGTCAGAACATGATAGGTCTTGATAGGACTTCCCTCTAAGGGATACAGCTACTGCTCTGACTGTTGTAAACTAAAAATTACCACAGCATTGCCAGGAAAATATCAATATTTGCCCACATGGCACCACATGCTTCTCTCTGAGGTATGTGAACCTGTGTTACAGATGGGAAATAAATGTTAATAGCACATTGTAACAATGCTTAGTGAGCACTAACAGTATTTATGGTGACAGTAAGGAGTCATACATACATGCAGGGGGTTAAAACACGAGTTTAGAAGTCACCGAATGGACCTTTGTAGTCTTGCGAGTAAGCTCCGGAAAGTGATAGTCTGCAGCTGTGAGTATTCACAAAAATGCCCAGATGGCACACTGGTGCATCTCAACCTACGTTAATCTTTGCCTGTAAGGAAACAGGTAGAGAACCATGCAATCAAAGGAGAGAACGTCAGAAAGAACATACAGAAACACTTGCTGTGGTTATGTGAAAGCCAACCACAGGCTCTGTTTACAAACCTTTCCATCTGTTGCTTTGCCTAATCATTTCTGCTTTCCCTCTCTGTCTTCTAACTTTCCTTCGTCTTTCCAGATGCAGGACGCTATGGGCTATGAGTTACCATGGGTGTATTTTGTCAGTCTGGTCATCTTTGGATCCTTTTTCGTTCTAAATCTGGTTCTTGGTGTGTTGAGCGGGTAAGCCAACAGTTTTGGTGTCCTTTTTCCAATGCTACAGGGCAAGACTCCATAATAAGGGTTCTTCCCTGTCACCAGGATTCTTTCTGAGGGATTAAAAATCTAAATCCAAGAAAGTTTTCACATCAACTCGAAAGTACTTTTACAAAATATTAAAACTTTGCAAATGAAAATACAGGTGACAGAAGAAATTATTCTCTAGCAAAGAAATTCAACCTGTGCGCATCCAAAATTGCTAATGCCAACCTTTCATAAATTTTCATTTAAAAAAGACTGTTGAAATCCTTACTGCTGGTGACTTGGGATCTCTTTGGCTGGAGCCTTGCAGTGCTCAGAAACTGAGCTTGTCTCACTAATTATCATTCCACTCTTCCAGGTCAATGATGCCATAGGAAGGGACTGGCCCTGGATCTATTTTGTTACACTAATCATCATAGGGTCATTTTTTGTACTTAACTTGGTTCTCGGTGTACTTAGCGGGTAAGCAGTACCAGGAAAATGTTTTATTATTGTTTATTTTTTAAAAATTGTATTTCTATTCCTACTCTCTGGTTACCAAAACAGTGGGCAGTGGTGGGATTATCTCAGGAACCTTTAATAGAACACTTGGGTTATTGCTGTGCAAATGGCAAACTACAGCACTCCAAACAGCATGGAAGGAGCCTCTGGAGTAAACCAAAGGAATACAAGACAACTCTTTGCTTTTAACATATTCCTTCACCTTAAGTCTCTACTGATGCTCTGTGGAAAGAGCACAACACTATATACTCCCCATAAAACTGGCTATAGGTGAAACATACTATTCACCATAGAAGGGGATTGCTGTAAAATCTCTAGTAGAGTCAAGAGGACTGAAGGAACAAATAGAGCACATCAGGCAAATCCCTTCATACTTGCGGGATGAGATTCCTGCCAAATTATGTCTTCTCACATGAGAAGTTTCCACATTGCTTAATATCTCCAAAGCACAGTCTGATGGGAGACTCTTTTCTCTAGAGAGAGTCTTGGATATGTTTCTTCTTCAATAAGCACATCTTCTCTGTTGTGCAGATTACAAGCTTAGGCATGATGCAAGGAGAAAAGATCATTTCCCTCTGACCTAAGGATGAATACAGAAGCAGGAGCATTGCTTCTAGTGTTTAACCATTCCTAGGACATCTAGACATCTAGCTGTGCTTCAGTTCTGCAGTGTAACCCTCACTGCAAGGCATCGCTTTGGTAGCTTTTGTTAAAAACACTGGATACTGTTCCCAGTAGTTAAAAACTTTATTGTCCTTGGGGAGCAAGATAATTGGAAAAATCAACCCAACAAACATTCCTTGCAAGATTTTTCTTTTTAAAGTTCTGCTAAAATTAGGCTTCTAATTCCATATTAGAGCATTAATAGATGGTTAAAGCCATTCTACATAGATGCATATATATGCTGTGAGGATTTTTTGTGCATCCTTTTTTGTTTGTTCCTAATGTCCTGCCTCCTCTAATGAGCTCCAGATCAATTTGATCAAAGACTTTATCTGTTGGCTGGGTAGGCAGACCTGAAGTCTCCCATATTTTGATCATAAGAGAGGATTTGATGCCTCACAGAAATTATATCGCTCAGTACTTGGGTCAATAAAATAGGAAGGGCACTAGTAGGACCAGAGAAGATCCTCCACTGATCATCCTGCAAAGAGACAGGTAATAGTGAATCTACAGTAGGTTTACTATTGTCATTGGTACTGTATTGGAGTAGACATGCAGCTAAGACATCTGCTGCATAGAGAAGGGTGTCCAAAGAGAACATGGAGAGAGAAAAAATCGCCAGAATGAAATGTCAGGCGGTAGCCTGTGTTGGATATCTGGAGAGTGATACTCAAGATACAATTTTAAAACAAGCTCCTCTGTGCTTCACATGGATACTCTAACCACCAGTTGAAGACATCAGCAATAGCCAAGGATGACAACCACTCAAAAGTGAATAAGCAGTTTGTCATGTCAGAGATGCAATCAAGGACACACACAACTGGTTAAAGATTATATAGTACCTGATTGGATAAACAGTGCCTGTGAGCACGGCTGTTAGGAGTGTCTACTATTGAAGCAGGGTTGATTCACCTTACCAACTCTTGTATTTGTGTCGGTACCCAACTGAAATTTCAATTTCCTCTCTCACACATTTTTCAACTCAATAAAATGTTTTGGGACAGGATCCCCCATCTTCTGAGATACTGCAGCTAGACTTCACTACAGCTTGTGTTGAGAGATGGAAATAGTCAGTAGAGAGGACTGAAATCAAACATGCAGTTCACCTTGTTTAAGCTGTGAGTCACTCTTCCTGGCTACGTTCACAGTATTATGACAGCTGCACTGTTCAATTTCTTTCCCAACTGGAGAAAAGTAAAAAGAAACTTCAGAATCTGCATCCATGAAAAAAACAAAGAAATGATGGGAGAAATGTTCCAAATTTTATTTGGGCTAAGTAAGCAGTCCTTAAACAATTAACTTTCTAAAGCAGTTCTAAATTTTGCTGAATTGCAAAGTGTCTTTGCAGATTCAGCTTTTTCTTATAGACTTCCTTTTGCTATAAGTTTGTTCTGTGTAGCTAACCCACTGATTTGTTCTATGTAGATCCAAAGCAATATTCCTGGTCATCTTCATAGCTCCATTCTGAGCATCTCTGATTTCTCCCTATGTATTTATTTCAGAAACTTCATCAAACATGTCTTGTAGGGTTTCATCCTTGATAGATAAGGGTCGTTTTTTTAATCACTTCTGAATACACAAGTGTAATTAGTTGTACTCAACAAGATGTTTTGATCACACCTACACTTTTTCCATCTGCACAGTTAAATGCAAGTTCTGTTCTGCCTAAATATCACACCTATAGTTTGTTTTCCCTTAAGTGTTTCACCCATTCATAGTCATTTTGGTGAATTTAATAGCCACATGCTAAGCTAAATAATCTCAAAGAGTATTCATATGTCTTCGCATCTCCACTGAGTCCAACATATAATTCAAGTATTCCAAAGGATGTATCCAGTCAATGGGCTGCACAGTAGATGTCCTTAAGCCCAGGCAAAAAAGATTTGACATTATTGTGAGTGAAGCCATTGTCTTCACCCTGGAGAGGTCTTTAGAGATCAGAGATGTTTGTATGTGTGTTATCTGTTTCGGTCAATTAGTGAAGAAATTAATGACAGTATTGCTCAAATATCTTGCTGAGCAGTAATCCAAATCCCAGGACATAGGCCAAGCAAGCGGTTTCCGAGGGCAAGAGAACAGTCATATCTTTTTGCTCCGCTGGAAAACCCATTTGGCTGCTTCTGCCGTTCCTTCTGCCAAGGAAGAGGTCAGAGTGAATGACTGTAGCTCCTCCTGGGAACAGCCAGGGCAGTATTTCTGACCTTTTGGACTCTTCCCCAATCTTCTATTCCCTCTTCCAACCCATCTCATTCCTTGCTATAGCTGTCAGGAGGGATGAGGTTAAAAGCCCTGTGCCAGTCCTTAAGCAGTAAGCAAGATCTTCTATTTTGCTCACTTCCTATCACTTCTCAAAATGACAATAATCATAGAGAAATGAGATAGAGCCAAGCATTATCCATATTCTATTATCAGGATGGGCAAGAGAAGTTTTCTTCTGAATCTACACAGCATATAGAACTGTGTTTATAGATCTATGATCTTGACCCACTCTAACTTCACTAAGAAAACTTCTCTCCAGAATATTCTACTTTTTGGTATTGTTCACGTTGGCAGATGTATCTTAGAGTTTTCTGGGAGAAGAGAGGGAAAGTGAAGCAAGCTGTATTCTAGTAAAAACAACCCAATTCACAGTCTCTTAAACTGATGTTTTCCAGCCCAATGTACTGAGATAGGTAGCTTGGTGGCTCTGCAAGCCTCTGTTGTCTGCAAGCCCTGACATGACCGTGCAATCTCTTTTTGAGAAGGCCACCTCCAGGCTCAAGATGACAATTCCATCAGAAAACTTTGGTCCTTGGCCTCCCTGTTGAAACTGCAAACAAGGAATGTTTATTGCCAACTGTGGTGGTGGCAGAGGTAAGGTGCACCCCTGCCTGCAGTAGGAACTGCATGTTGGTCACCAACTCATTACACACAGGCTAGTAAATGACCACTCACTGATAGTAATTCTTGGTTGCAAACTGCATTCACCTAAATACAGTCTGGTATTTCACGTTGGAAGTTTTGAATTACATTAGCAATTTCCTGAGCCATGGTTTTCAGTGGTATAATGTTAGTAGAGCATGGAAATTAAGACTATTTAAAGAAATTGTCTTCTTCGGAGAGTCATCTGAGATATGGGGTACCACAGATTGTACAAGGGGAGAGACATGCAAATGGGTATCTTTTAGACTGGGGAATCACAGTATTTTCAACTGTGCCATTAGGAGTTGGTAACAAATTCACTCTTATGCAGACAGCCGGTGTGTAAATACACAGTGCAAAAAAACCTCACATTATTTTTGTCAGTTCTCCTGCCCCATCCAGTCCTCTTTGAGACAGACAGTAAGTGGGGCTTGAAAAGACCGAAGTAGATATTCAGCTTAAATGAATCTAATGTGCACTTAATCTTCAGTGCACAGTAGGAATTTCACTTTCTGTGAGCTGGGCCATGCCATGCTGTTTTTCACACTTCACTGTTTCAGGCTTCCCCTTCCAGTAATACCCTTGCAAATATAAATAGTTCTCACTTGGGATTGAGGGCCCAGACCCTTTTAAAATCATACCTATTTCTTATTGGCTTCTTATTTAATTTATCAAATAGGGTTAATAATACATAGCCTCGTTTAATGATTTTTTTGTAAATTAATTCATCAGTTTGGCTAAGGCACTTAGAGAGGCCTAGAGGAAAGATGTTTTTGAAACAGAAAATATAAATTGGATTTTTCAAAAACCTTTCTTTTGTTTCATTTTTTATGTTTGTTGTTGTTTATATATATTTTAAACAGCAAGACAGCAAGTGGCTCCCAGCAAGAAAAAAAAAAATCTTTCGTGCCATGTTTGCAATAGCTGTTTCTTTCTTGTGGCCAAGTTTCTTCATGCTTGAGAAGTCAGTGATTCGCTGCTTCATTTCCACTCTCGTTATCACAGTTTTGTGGGACAGGCTTGAAACTATAGCCGTGTGTTAGAAGTTAGGATTACACAGGCATCCTTTGTCACATATTGTGGCTTGAAATGAAGAGCTATGCCTACTTTCATTCTTCTGCAGTGCTGGTGTTGTGCCCAGCTTATAATATAGGAAGTCTGGTCCAGGGCGTATGAAGTCAGCGGAAATCTTTCAGTGTATTTTGGCCCAAACAAGAGGGAAATACTTTACCCTCCGTAACAGAAAATCATCTTCATCTTGGTTGCTGAAGACACTTGAGCAGCTCACATTAGCATTTTTGGGTAGGGTTTTTATAGTCTTAGCATTACTCTTGTCAAAGTACTGGAAGGTTTCCTGCTACCTTTTGCATGAGCAATTATAAAGCAAAAATTAGTGGGAGGGTTGGAAACACCACTCCTTCCTAATAGTCACCAGCTAGGGAATGGAAGTTGTATTGGAGAGAATGAGCTTGCCTCTCATTTCTAGGCATAGTACGCCATATCATATGCTGTACATGCCTTGTGTAGCAATTGGCTTCAGCAGATGTAGGATTTAATGCTTAAGTGCTCTTGATGCAGAACTTTTCACAATCATTAAGTACACTTTTTAAACTACAAACATTAAAACCTGGTATCGAACCACAGGAGAGTCTCTAAGTAGAGGCAGCTCGCATTTATAGAAAAAAGTAATCCTCTGTACTAGTCTCTGACAGAAGAAGATACAGCCTACAGCCTCCAAAAGGAGACAAATTAGGCACCTTGAATCATAACTAAGCAACATAAAATTCTTCTTCCTACACTTTCTGTCTAAACTTATATTCCCAATAAGTGTCTTTCATCAAGCCACCAAGTTCACTTTCTGGTAGAGTTCAATATTGCTCATATTTCTCTCCCTAACTTTAGGTTTGAAAAATATTTTTAAATTGAGATAACAGGCCTGAATACTGAAAATCTGCAGTAAAACATTGAAGTCTGAATTTTAAAATATACTGTCCGGTACTGTGGGTGAAATTACTTGTAATTAAATGTGTACAGAACTGTGGGTACCATTAATTACACTTGCAATTAACCTAGTTTACTTGTGATTACACCTGTAATCATAAGGTCAGATTGAGAACTGGCTAAAATTAGAGCCACCGTCTCACTCTCCAGATGTCTGATTATTGTCAAACGATTGATCGTTGAATTAAATTAATTATTTATATAGATATTTGCAGATAATTGTTGGAGATACTCAAGTTGTAAAGGATATTAGGAAGTGAATGGTATTCTTCATAAATGTTATATATGAGTTTTGTTTGAATCACCAGTCACACATTGAGAATGATAGCATTAAAAAAGGTGCTTATCTTTAAGTGCTAGTAAAAATGCAGACACTCCAGCTGTTTTACCTGTCTGTCTAGCAAGAATGCTCCATATGTGTGTGACTTACTTTGAAAGAATAGAGAAAGTTGGTGGTGCTGCACATGAAGAGGAGTCTTTCTAGTGGAAATCCATCTAACACATTGTTTTTCAATCTCTTCCTCTCTTTCCGCCCATATCCTATCCCTCCCTCCCTCTTGCTAGGGAGTTTTCCAAAGAAAGAGAGAAGGCTAAGGCTCGTGGTGATTTCCAGAAATTGCGGGAAAAGCAACAGCTAGAGGAGGATTTGAAGGGATACTTAGACTGGATAACACAAGCAGAAGATATTGATCCAGAAAATGAAGATGAAGGCATGGATGAGGAGAAGCCTCGAAACAGTAAGCAATTTTCTTCTGTCTCTCTTTCTTACCGTGCTTTTAGCAAGGGAGCTCATGTCCATGTGATCTAGTGCTGAGACTGCTTACTAGACAGAACAAGTTCTTCCTGGGACTCTCACTGTCCTTAAGCATGATCCCCATAGTGCCTTTAGGAAACTGTGGGAGTGGGAGGGTGAAATAGGCACAAAATAATTGATATTGTTTTGCAGGTACTCAGTTTCTTGTCTGTAATAGTGACATTAGATACTGCTACTAAATAGAAAAAAAAAAGATCAATACTTGCTCTTAGAAGTCTGCTGCTGGGATAAGTTTTAAAATATACATCTGTCTCCTATTCATTTATTTAATTGCAGTTCAGTGTTGAATGCTGTTGACACATGGTTAATTACTTTGAAAGCAAAGGTTTCTAGGCAAAGCAATACTACAGTGTGGGAGAAAGGCCAAATCAACCCTGTTGTACATTAAGTGGGCCATCTGTAACTCCACTGAAATCAGTGGAATTGCATTTGCTTTTGCCAGATTGGAATTAAGCTCTCAGAGATTTCTTGTAAGGGAATTATCTCTTATTCTTCTTTTCTGGAGTTGTTTGTGCAAAGTGAGAAATCACCAACTGTCTCTACTAATCAGAAATGCTGAAGAAGGAAGCCTTTGAAGAAAGCAGCAATTCCCTACATGCCACTACCTTCCTTGAATCTTCTTCCTCTCCCTTCTCTTTTACCAACACAGTGTGTGCATCACTTCAGAAACACCTAGCAATTAACACTGCAGGTCATACAGTCTAGAAGTGTCAGAGTTGGAACCTTCAGATGGCTACACAGTTCATAGCCACTGGCATTACTCTTAGTTTTCATTGCTGACATATGCATCATATGCATTTGAGTCTGGAAGAGATGATGTGAAGCATTTCCCTAGAGAGTACCCTTCAAACCAAATAAACAAAATCTGTAGGATGATCTCATTAGAATCATATATTCCATCAATATCTTAAAGTTGTGTCAGCAGTAGAAAGTAAGATTTACATCAGAAGCTTGTGATTTGGGTGGAGGGCAGGAATAAGCACTGCTCCCTGGAGGTGCATGAACACTTAAGTTCTTGTTTTAGAAAAAAAAAACACAGGGTCTTTAATATCAAATTATTTTATCTAGATGTCTGGATTTGTTATCAGGATTTGAGGGAGTAAGCAGAGTTACTAAGTGCTCAGACTTTCCCCAGATCAGGTTGTTTTAATTTTGTAATTTTTTATTTTGTGTAAGCCTACATAGGGCTTACTGCTTAATTTGAGAAGGGGACTCAGGAATGACTTGGTGATTAATTCACTCTTCATGGCCAGAATTTGCTGAGCTGGGATCTATACATGGAAGGGTCTGATAATCTTATTTCAGTTCTTTGTAGACAGCACTCCATGTTAAAAAAAAAAAAATCTCTGTAATGAGCTCTGATTGGTGTCCTTATATGAGATCTGGGGTGGGGAGACCAATGCCTGAACTGATACACAGCTTCAGGTACCAGAAGGTTTTCCCTTGACTTCAGTGGAAATAGGGTCATGTTTATCATGACCTGCCTTCTTTTCCTAGAGGTGGTCTGTCAAAGGAACATATAGCCACACTGGTGAAAACCTGCCTTGGCTGTTTGCTGGTTTTAGTTTTTGTTTTTAACATGAATATAATGCTGCTTCAGTAAGAGCTTTGCAGTAAGCCAGATGTAGTTTCATTGCAGTTGCCTTGGGAGGCAATCCAAATTTGAGCTAACAAACCCCATTTATAGGTGGCAATGTTTAAAACTGAACAATAATATATCTTCAGCTTGCTTTCACTTCTTCATATTCAGTTTAATTAAGTTAGTTTTGTAATACATGGTTTATAAGAATCAGTCCTGTTACATCTCACAGCTTCTCTAGAGTTTGTCTTGCTGTTCTGTTAATGACAGCATTACATGCTAATAGCAAGCTAACATGTTACGCATTTTTTTTCCAAGCCATTAATGAATGCACTTTCTTGGTGCCAAATATCAAGTCCAAGGGCAATGGTTGTTAATCAATCCCTGCTACAAAAATACTGTTCTCCCTGACGCTCTGGTTTTGGGTCAGTTTTTGTTACGTGACAGGCTAAGCTTGGGAGCAGATGTCAGCTGTGCCTGTGCTGTAGAGTACAATTGCATGTCTGTTGAGAAGAATCACTCAGGATGTGATGGAAGGCTGTGGACTGATGCTGGCCAGGTACTGGGGACAGCAGTCATGCTAAGAAAAGTCTCTGCAGAACAGAATAGACCAGGCAACCAGATCACTCCATGAAGCATATTTTTCTATTCCTCTGATATGTACGCCCCTATCTAAAAGAGGCTGCTAATAGCAGTATTCTTAATATCTGTGGCTTGCATCTAAGAATATCAAATTAATCTTTCTTCTGGCTTTGGCATACTATTTAGTGATTTATCTGGGCCTCCTTCCTGCCACAAGGTTTTTTGGCTATGGAAGTAAAGGGGCACTGTACTGTCTTCCTCTGCTGAGTTAGTAAGTAGCTTCTGGATCAAAATGGTAAATTGTTAGTGCTACTAAAGCACTGCTGTCTGCATGAGCAGTAGCCCCCACCCTGCCCAAAGCCCATGAGAATACTTGGATGCACTCAGGAGAGTTGCTTTCTGGCCTTCTGGCCTTCATAAAGCACAACTTTTTCTTTCCAACAACAGTACAACAGTAGGCTGTTGTATTTACTCATGCACAGTGGCAGGTGCCATATTGTTCAAGCCCTATTGTATTTCTTGATAGTTCTAAGCTTCAAACTTTATTCACATGACAAGTGATACTGCATTTTCAAAGCCTAATAGCAGCACCCTATCCTAAAACATAGTACTCATTTCACTGGCTTACAACCTTGTCTCTCATGTATACTACATGGGAAGAAAATGCTAGTATACTTATTGTCACAACCTATATACACATCATATATATCCTGCTGCCTGCAAAATACCTTCTACAAAGTCACCTCAAGCCACTTCTGTGCTGCAGACCAGCTTTTGCCTGGTACCCACCAATATCAGAGCAACTCTAAAAACTCCTTTCTGTTCTCCTGAAGCTAAGTCACATTCCAGGTATACTGCTCATGAAGTGTGATGGATCTGCTAGAAAATTAGTTGAAAGAACACTGTGTAGCAAGATCAAACAGAGGTACTTTTCTTAATGGCATGAGCTGAAGATAATGCCATATAAAAAATACCCTGAGTGAGTGATGGGTTGGAGGGTAAAGGGGAGGAGAGCAGAGGTTGTGTGTGTGCTGTCCACTATGTTGAATATTACAGCATTCATGACAGTGTTCAGTCACTAGGAGTCTTAGACTGAGGGAGAAAGATGGTATTAATTATCTTCATCCAGGCCATCTACAAGATAAGCTCCAACTATATGGGACAGATGGCACAGCAATTAAGACACAATTGTAAATGCCCACAGGAATCGCTTAAGCTTGATTCCCTCCAGCACAATTGACTCCCACCTGCTAGTCGTGCCTGGCTTCTTGGCATTGTGGCTGAGGCTCCACATCCTCCTTTTCTTCTCGTGTTTAGCCCTCCCCGAAGGGATCAGATGTTCAGCCAATTTTAATCACACACACAGAATCACACAGAATGGTTGAGGTTAGAAGGGACCTCTAGAGATCACCTAGTCCAACCTCCCTCCTCCAGCAGGGACACCTAGAGCACATGGCACAGGGTGGCACCCAGGTGGGTTTGGAAGATCTCCAGAGAAGGAGACTCCACAACCTCTCTGGGCAGCCTGTTCCAGGGCTCTGTCACCCTCACAGTAAAGTTCTTCCTCACATGGAGCTGGGACTTCCTGTTTTTCAACTTGTACCCATTATCCCTTGTCCTATCACGGGCCACCACCAAGAAGAGTTTGGCCCCATCCTCCCTACATCCTCCCCTCGGGTACTTGTACATATTGATCAGATCTCTCAGTCTTCTCTTCTCTAGGCTAAACAGGCCCAGCTCGCTTAGTCTTTGATCGTATGATGGATGCTCCAGGCCCTTAATCATCTTTGTTGCTCTGTGCTGGACCCTCTCTAGAAGCTCCATGTACTGGGGAGCCCAGAACTGCCCCCAATACTCCAGCTGCGACCTCCCCAGAGCTGAGTAGAGGGGCAGGATCCCCTCCCTCAACTAGAGGGGCAGGATCCCTTCCCTCGACCTGCTGGCAACGCTCCTCCTGATGCAGGCCAGGATCCCATTGGCCTTCTTGGCCACGAGGGCCCATTGCTGCCTCATGGTTAACTTGTTGTCAGCCAGGACTCCCAAATCCCTCTCCACAGAACTGCTTTCCAGCAGGTCAACCCCTAATCTGTACTGCTGCCTGGGGTTATTCCTCCCCAGGTGCAGGACCCTGCACTTGCCCTTGTTGAACCTCATGAGGTTCTTTTCTGCCCAACTCTCCACCCTGTCTATGTCTCTCTGAATGGGAGAACAGCCCTCTGGAGTGTCAGCCACTCCTCCCAGGTTGGTGTCATCTGCAAACTTGCTTTTTCCCATCATCCAAGTCATTGATGGACGAGTTGAACAGCACTGGGCCCAGTACTGACCCCTGGGGGACACCACTGGCCACAGGTCTCCACCTGGACTCAGCCCCATTTATCATCACCCTCTGGGCTCTGCCAGCCAGCCAGTTCTCAATCCACCTCACCATCCACTCATCTAACCCATCTAAAGCTCGCCTGTGAGGATGTTATGGGAGACTGTGTCGAAAGCCTTACTGAAGTCAAGGTAGACAATATCCATGGCTCTCCCATCGTCCAGCCAGCCAGTCATCCCATCATAGAAGGCTATCAGGTTTGTCAAACACGACTTCCCCTTGGTGAATCCGTGCTGGTTACTC
Organism: Tinamus guttatus; assembly: GCF_000705375.1. The sequence continues at coordinate 66,409 of NW_010587995.1, forward strand.
CTTCTTTTCCTTGCCATGCCTAGAGTTGGTCTCTAGGATGAGCTGCTCCGAGCTGCTCCATCACCTTTCCAGGGGTGGATCCCTGGTATCCTTCAAACTCATTGGCAGCTGTCTTCAGTATAAGGTGTTGATCTTTACAGTAGAGTGTTACTGCCCCCTTCTAACACACTTTTTTAGTGATATATTTATTAACAATGTTAACTTTTAATGTATTGTCCCCGAGCCTTTCAAATAACCATTTCCTGAAGCATATGAGGCAGATCAGACTTTCTACAGATCTTGTTTTACTTGTTCAACAAACCTTAGGGGTTACCTTTGCATTCGTTACACATGCAGTGATGCTCAGGAGCACATGAGCACCAGCATGAACTCTGATGGTGACTATCACTTCCAACAAGTCACTTCAGGCTTTGCTGTCTCCATTTCCCTAGTGTTTTGGAAGTTGCTTGGAGTTTTCTTTCATGAAGACAATCAGAATTGTTCAGCAACATGTAACAAGCACATATACATGAATTAAACTAGAGTCTCAGCAAGTGTAAATGTGCAACTCTGAGATTCAGCAATTCATGCTACCTGTATCTGGCCCAAGTAGTCTACCTGAATTAAATCATCCGCAACACAGAGAACTTATGTTTCCAGTCGCTTTTCTGTTCTCAAGAAGAGCCAGGTTTTGCTGTCTTCTTACTCTGCAGGGAGAGCTGCCTGCCTGTCATGGAAATTACATTCAGTAAAACAGAGAACACAAGGCAGAAGGGAAGATAAGTTCACTTGCATCCCCATTTGGTCTGATTGCCTGTGCCAGTCCTTAGAAGTGCTGCTGGCCTACGTCCTATTTGGCATGTGCCACTGTTTTCCTGAAGCTTTCAAATCATGCCCTAAGTCCCATCAGGTTTAACAGCCCCTAAAGAAAAGGTTAACAAATCCAAAGTACTGTGAGTACAAGTCCAAGTGTAACCTTGGTGGAGGAAAGGGTGAGCAGGAAGGTAAATGTAGTTCAAACCAAGCTATCTGTGCAGACTAACCAGTGCATCCACAGAAGAGGTTTTGACATTCCTGGTAGCCAGTTTAATTACAGGCATCTCTGACATGCGTTGAGGGGTATTCATGGAGCAAGCTGAATCCATCCTCTGTGTTCTGAGAAGTGGTAGAAATTTATAAGGCAGCTTTTCTTCGTTGTTTGTAAACATGATTTCACCATTATGGCAGGTATGAGGTGGGAAATGTGAAGAGTCTTCCGGGGGCTGTAAGTGCTTATGGATCTCCTCTCTGCCCTTTTCCTGATGATCCTTTTGCAAGGGAAGAAAACATTAATTTGATCAAGGAGAGAAACACGTGTCATGGCACAAAACAGATGCTGAGTCTCAAAATTACGTGATAGGGAAGAGAATCCCCCCCTCCTGTTACCACAGCAACTGGGAATTTTTTTCTTCCTGAGAGTGGTCTGGAATGCATCTATGTGCTGCTGTTTGCAATGCAAGTACGACCCCATTGGTGTCAGCAACATCCCTAAATGTGACAGAACCTCCTGGTTGGTCTGGTGTCTGATAACAAAGCTGTTCTGTGATTCAAGAAAACACTTTTTTCCCCACAAAAAAATGTCCTATGCTAAATAGGTGTGTAAATTCTATGAAGAGACGATGTGCAAGTACTACAAAGATGTAAACCCTCATCATACTCCAGGGCTGTGTAGATAATGAGGCTGTAATAAGGTTTTTATGTAACACAATATAAAAATCAGTGGAAATCGATGTGTTGCCTATTGAAACTATCTAGGAATGGTCTACAGAGTATACTAGATAGTGAAAAGTACACGGGTTTTGACTGCATGTGCATATTTATGTCCCAGTTAAAGTGAGAATGCAGAAGCCCACTTGAAGATAGAAAATATAGTAATACAAGCGGGTTCTAAAACTTGTAGAAGTATGAATTGCTTTAAAAGAAACAAAGTTCAATGTTCACTTTCCAAACATCTTTTGTAGGATCTTAGTGATCTTTGGAAATGTCTGTTAATGTCTGAGTTCACTGTTTGCAATGAATCAACTGACCTAACCTTTAGGCAGACCGCACATTTTGGCTCTTAGGTTTGTGATCAATGTTTCTTGTGAACAGCAGCTTGTTGTCATGACTGGGCCTTAATCCTGGACAATGGAGGATCTTTAATCCCTGTTTTTAAAGGCTTGACATCTGCAGCAGAAAACAATTTTGAGAAAGTTTTCAGGTGCAAAAGTAAAAGTTTTTTAGAAGAAATTGATTCTCTTGGACCTTTGAAACTTTTGGGAAATCTGCATCTTCCAGAGAATCCTTTGTGCTTGTGAATATCAGGCCAGATATAAGACAAACAGGAAAAGAGAGCATTGTAAAAGCCTCAGTGATTTTAACCCAAACAGGCTTTAATTCCCAAAAGCTCCAATAGTATTTTGACTCTTATTACCTAACAATGATCAAAAAATGACTACCTTTTTCTAAAAAGTTCAAGTAAAAGTTTTTAGGATTTGTCTGTCCAATACCAGTTGTCTTGACAACTTTTTAGAAAGTCAACTTTTACATCTTAAGACTTCATAAGGGTATGTGCAAAAAAACATTCCATTGACTTTAATGAAAGTTGTCATTAAATCTTATGCAATCATTTGGAAAAGTTGGTCTGAAACAGTTGACTAGAGAGAGTTTTGTGTGCAGATCTAATCGGGATACCAAGATAAAGGAACACCAACTTTGTTAAAATTTTACATTTAGTAATTTCACATGTCAGTTTGCTCTGCAGCTTCTGAATCATGTGCTTAGTGTACTGACAAGGAAATAGCTTTCAGCCTGAAAAATGGTATGGTACTGTAGGATATTTTTGAGGCAGAAGTAAGTAACAGTATTTTCAGAGACCTGGTTAAAAGGTAACATTTGAGAATCACCTAAAAAGCTGTTGGCCCAGTTTTTGTGATGAAATTCAATGGGGAAATTGCACAGCTAGGGAATTAACATGGAAGACTCCATGTGGAAAAAAAGTATATAAACAAGATGTCTATATTAACTTCAGCCTTGACTATCACTTCCTTTTAAACTCATGTTTTTAGACTTTGCAAGCAAAAAGGCAGTGTTTTTGTCTCTTTTTTAACTGTTGTCAGTAATTCAACTCACCTTGATTCTAGTTTCATCCTGTGCAGAATTAGTCCACTTTTTTAAAGGGACATGGGCAGACCATCCTTGACAGGAGAGTACTGCTTGGTATTTTTGAGGATTTTGGCTCTTGTTAAAAAAAAAAAAATCTAGAGTACTTGCATGAATTTTGAGGTCATCTAAGCAAAAGCAGTAAGAATCACAGGCTGGAAATTGAAACCTGTATCAGTTTAGTTCCTCCAAAACCAGTTAGTGATTTGAGAATGGTATGATACAAGCTGGTTGTATTCTGCTTTTCATGCATAAATACAAGGAAATAAAAGCCAGTATGATGAAATGATTTATTATCTGTCAAAAGCTCACCTATAGATGAAGAAAGCCCAGTGTCATCTACTTGTATTATTGCCCACCGATGTGGAAAATAATCATCTGGTAACTAAGAAAAGATGAGCTTCGGTGCCAGCAATCGTCGGCATTTTGCAAGGGCACTGATAGGTCTTTCACAAGGAATTTAGTAGCTCTGATGGTAGATTTATTCCCTTTTATGTGGAGAAAGAGGGACAAAAGCAGTCATTCCTGGTGTTCGCTGTACATACCCAATTCTTCAAGAGAAAAAAATCCATATACTCAGCTGCAAGTTCCAAAATATGGTTTGCTTGGGTAGGAGCAACAGCAATTCCCAGCTGCGTCCTTGGCCCAATGCATGTGCTAGCAAACAGTCAGGGTGGCATTTCTGTACATTTTCATCTTTTGAAGTCGCTCTTATGCTGCTCCTAATACAAATATCCATGTTGGAGGGCAGTTGCTCAAAGGCTTGTCAGAGTAAATGATGAGTCAGCTTTGTCTTTGCTTTGTGACACAGGGAGGCTCAGGTTGCAAAATGCCACATGGGTTTGTGCTGCAGATGTCCAGCTGGAGTCTGTAATTAGCATGCAGCCTAGAAAGGGGACATTGGTTCTCACATTTGGCTGATTCACTCCTGCAGTGCTTAGGCAAAATCCTGTTGCAAGTGCTAGGCATTTTGCCCAGGTAAGGACTTGGGTCCTGATCTCTGTCATCTGAGGTCAATAACAAGATGTACAAGTGTCAGGTCTTGAGAATGTTGCCCAGTGTGAGGTCTCTGTGTGCCAGAGGCTGCTGTGTGCTCACCTCAGCATCAGTATTGTGGAAGTGAGAGCATGAGATATCTGTGATCTGAAAATATTTACAGGATCGAATAGTCCAGATGATAGTGACGTTTGCCCCGTGCATAATTCCTCTGACTAAAAAGGAGATGTGTCTGTCATTAACTTAACCCACTGTCTTTACTAGCATTTTACTTTCATACTTTTATTTAAGGAAATGTGGGATTTGGCCCTGATGAGCTTGTATATTCCAAAGGGGAAAAATCGCAGATAAAACAAAGAATGAGAAAGCAGTGTCCCTCTATGGAGCTGCGGTAGCTGAGGACCTGGGCCAATTGTGTTCCTCTCTGTAGGTAACAGCTTAGTGTGTTTGCCTTTTAAAAAGTCTGTGAAGTGACAAAAAAATATTTTTTGAATGCAGTGTTTCCCGTTTTGCCCCATTTCATTGATGTCAACAAGATTATGATGCCAGCATTTTACTTTGTCCTCACTGGAAGGAAAAAAGAGAGATTTTTCCTACTGAGTCTCTACATCTTGCTTTCTTTTTCCCTCTACACTGAAAAAGTCATGAAGCAGTAGCACCCTTCCACTTGATTGCTCATCTTGCTCTCCCTTTTACTTATAAAGAAGAAGAAAATGAGTTTTCTCAATGAAGTAAAAGCAGAAATCTTGAGTTCCAAATTATGCTTAGAAATATTTCACCAACATCTATTCTTTAAAATATATATGCAAGTTAATATTTGGAAAGGGAGGAAATTAGTGTTGTTCTTACATGCAGGAGACGTTCTTTGTCTCATCTAGAGAAATAAGCACAGAAAGGTATAATGTCTTTCTCAAGACCACCTTCCCCCTCAGTGTCAAAACCCAGGTAGATAGACTCTAACACCAGTCGTTTTACCTTCTAAACCAGAATTTTAACCTTAGATTGTATCAAATGAAATATTTTCAAGTTTTTTCAGGATGTTTTTGAACTATTTTCCTTCTTTGAAAATTCACTGTAATCATCTTAATCACTTCAATAGGTACAGTTTTCTTGTTCCTCTGAATGTATGGAGGATTCACTGTGTGCAAGGTAATCAACAGGTTTGCTTCTAATTAGTAATATAATTTAACAACGGAGCTTTAAACAAAGAGCAATATTTAGAATCGTCATTACATAAATTTCACAACTTCCTAGTTTCTTCTTCTCCCTTTCTGGCTGAAAGGAAGCTTTGATCATAAAACTAAATGCAAGCAACCATCTGAACACTTCGTTCCACACCTTTCCCTCGTGAAGTTACTGCCAAGAGTGGGTAGATCCTATCCTACCAAGTGACATGAAGTAGCTTAGGGGCTCCTGGTAGTCGGAAGGCCTCAGGACACAAAGCTATGGCAGATGTTAGAGCATATAGCTCCGAAGTGTTTGTTCCAGCATTGTATGAGAAGGTCTCATCTTGGTGAAGCGGAAAAGGGCATTTTTTAGAAAGCAGAGCAGAGTAAATCACTTATTGGGGAGAGGTGGGCCAAACTCAGACTTATGTGTGACTCCAACAAGCAGCCTCTCGAGTGCATGAACATAGACAGCTCTGTAGTAATTAACTAACCCTGAAAGGGCCACTACAAGCTCTACAAGGAGCGTCTGTAAAATCTGCTTTGCTACTGCTGCTCCTGTTGTGTGGAGGAAGAGAGGGCAGTGAGGAGAGCAAACTCAAAACCTGTGCTAATTTCTGCCTGCAGTCTCAGTTCTTCTTACCCTTTACAGCCAGCAAAAGCTACATAACTTCTAGGCTGCTATAGCTCGTGCTTGGTAAAAAGCTCTGCCAGTAAGAGCCTGTGTGACTGAAACAGCTGGGTGGTGATCTACATGCATTTTGCTCTCTAGCAGCTGAGGATCCAGCCTGTGTCATTCATCACACAGTTCTTCAGGCTCCTCCATTCCCTTACTCTGGTAACCTGGAATGGGAACAACATTACATGGAGAACTGCCAGCGCAGTAAAACATGGCTACAGCATATAGAAGCTGACATTAATGTTGATAGGGCATTAAGTTTATCTACTATAAAAGCTATTTCCGTAGCAATGTATGTCTGATGAGATAACACCTCTGTTTTGCCTGCTGGAAGAGAGAGTTATGTTGATGTAGGAATCCTCTCTAGTCATATGTTATAGATAAGTATCTTTGAAGGTGAGACTTCAGCAAGAGGCTGTTGTTTATATGGTTGGGGAAGGCACCTTTGTGCAAATAAATTAATCTCCATCTGCCCCATTAGGAAGTACTTCATGAAGCTGTCCATACTTACCCAGTGACTCTGTGATTTTAATTCTTAAGAAAGGACAGTAAAGGAAATAGTTTGTGAGAAAAATGCTATTGCCATATCTTCTGACATGATGAATGTGCTTTATTTCCCATGGATAGAGAGGTGTAGAAGGCATTCAATATCAGGGTCTTGAAAGAAAAAATTAGGGAGAAAAGCCACAAACTCTAAACTGACTATGTAGCAAAGTCATATACCTTAAGTGCTCTTAAATCTTTATAAGGACACTCAAAAAGTGTTTTTAAAAACTGTGGTATATT
>NW_010587995.1:73226-108870 GCF_000705375.1 Tinamus guttatus
TTATCATTGCAGATTTAGTCTTAAAAGTCTCTTCATTGAGAAGAAAGAAAGCATTGATAAACAGGACTGATAGCAGATAAAATGCTAAGGACTTTCTAATGGGGTATAAAGTTCTGGTATAAAGAACTGTCAGCAGAGAGGCAGTGGTGCTCAGAAGTGATATCTGAGGGACATGGAGCATTTGTCTGCAGTTAGGAACAAGTGTTGGGGGTGAGTATTGTATTACAGTAGTGTTAGCTGAGATCAAAGCCACAGTGTGCCTGACACTGTATATATACAAACAAAAATATGTATGTGCACAGATAAAAGACATCTTTGCTCTAAGAGTTTGCAATCTCAACAAGCAAAAGACTGCATTATTCCATTTATTTATTTATTATTTATTTATCGATTGAGGAAACTAAAGCATAGGTAACATAGATGGGCTTCAACTGCCTAAACACAGTCATTTAATACCCCTGCTTAAACACTTCATGGTACCTGAAAACTTTATTTTAGACTGACAGATAAATGTAACAGTTGAGACTTGCACCTTTCTGCTGTGATAGCTGGAAGGGAATCCTCCAGGCAGGGAAATCAAAAGGGGTATCAGAAATGGCATCCAGTGCCTTGGTAGAGATGATTGAATGTAGTTTGTCCAAAGACCTGTAGGAAAAAACTTTGTCCAATTAGGAACTTCAATGCAGATCTCATAAACTCAATGCCTTAGAAATATTCCTGGTCGATACAGGAATGTGATGGGAACAACTGTTACAAAAAATGTTCCAATATGAGGGATTTTTTTGCCTCAGTGTAAGTGTGTATTCATCATGACCAACCTATCTGTCTTTTTTTCCCTTCTGCATTTTATATTATAACTTGAAGATTAATGTGCAGGAAGATAAATACTGATGTCTAGACCAAGTATTCCTGCTCCCTTATCAAAAGCTAGGTGGGAGCTAGGGCCAAAGTGGAAAATCTCCAAGAAGTCCAGGACGGCGACAGGGGCTGCATCAGCAGACCTCCCCGGGGGAAAGCGTTGCATCCTCCACCTTCCCTGCCCCAGACTGCAGGACAGTATGAATAGTCCATCATTTTGTTAACCAAATTCACAAACAAGCACATAAGAAGGCAAAGATTATAGTATTTTATTTTAAATTCAAGCTGGGTTTGAAGACTGACCCCGCTGCTGTAATGGCAGTGCAATGGAGCAGTGCAATGAGCTTTGGGTTTGAAGACTGACCCCGCAGTGCAATGGAGCAGTGCAATGAGCTGTAGCGGACGGGAGGGCTGCGACGCTCTGATATTCCTGAGGCAGAGTTTAAAGACAAGGAGTCTGGGTGACATTACACAGATGAACTGTGTGTATGCTACTGAACTGATAGCCAGTGTTGGCTCAGCTGAAAAGAATAGATGGTTGTGAACGGCCTCCAGCCCTTTTCAGTGTTTTGCTGGGAAGGCGAAGCAGCTTGCTTGAGGATCCCAGTATTGGCATGACTCTAACAGAGACACAGTCACTGTTTCGCTCTGTGACCCCTCTGTTCTGTTTATTGGGTGAGAAACTTCCCATCCACTTCAGTACAGTCTGCTAATAAGATAAAAAATCTCCAGCTGTATTTGTTCCTGGGAAGAAATGCAGATTCCTCTATGCCAGTTACCTCAAAAACAACAGCAAACTGTGCGAGGTGTTGGGAGAAGGAAGGAGGAAAACGTTTCCAGTTGAGGAACTGAGCTGAAAATAGCTGTGTCACTGTGTCTGCCTGCTGGTTACAGCAGCTCTTCATTTAGCTGGACAGTACAGATAAATCAACAGATTTGGGAACTGGCCTTTCAGAACTTCAGGTCTAAATTTAAATTCAACTTTAGGGCCTATGCATGTTCTTACTGGTGCTTACATCCCTATTTCCATTTTACATGACCACAGAATGATGCAGCTCTCTTTTCCTTATCCTCTTGAGGACAGGCTGCATTCAGGGGTGTCCCTCTAAGTTGACTGTAGAGGTTTGTAGGAGATCCTAGGATAAGTAATAAAGGGGATGGGGATGTTACCAACTGTATTAAAACCCATACACTGAAATAGCAGAGGGGTTAAACACTGGAACGGAGGTGCAGTGGCAAAACTGCGTGGATCCTCACAGATGTGCAGATCAAAATACAAGTGTATTATCGAGCTCTTTGAAGAACCACAAGCAGAATAACAGGGGCTATGTCAGGTCACGAATGAGTTGCCTTAACACATCTGTGTGAGGGAAGCTTGCATAACACCTGCCCACACTCAAGCTGTTGTTATCAGTCCCTCGCTCTCCTGAATGCTAAAAGTATTTGCAAATTAGAAATCTATTATTTCAAGGCCACTAGAAAATGCCTCCCTCTTTGACTTGGAGTAATTGACCTATTCTTGATGTCCTACTCAAGAGGTGCAAACGCTTTAATTACATGTTTGACAAGCTGACTTTAAGAGCAAAATCCTTTAACTTGAAATCTTTACTTACCTCCTGGCTGCGCAGTAATACAGCCTGCCCCGTTAGCATGTCTCATGCTTCTGACTCATGGTATTGTGATAATAGTGTCTAGTATCAGACTAGTCATTATGTTAGCAAGTGTCTGAAAGAACACCACATGCAGGAGCAGCACACAATTGCAAGCATTTTATTTACTAGTCACAGAAGACATGTAACAGACTAAGGTTTAGAAACACAGCTTTGTGCATATTTCAGAACAGCAGAGGTGATTTCCATTTCTGATCAAGAGGATAGAATCTGCTCAGCGTGAACGTAACTCAAGAATGAACTATACCTATCATTTGTGCTACTGTGCCTGTTGATCAGTGAATTGAATTGCTTGCTCATTTGCCACCAGGAAGGCATCATCCAGAAGGCTTCTCACACATTCTGTTTGAATATTAGAAAATGTCTGCACTTGATGAGATTAATCTCTGTCAGGGACTGCATGCGCAGCAGGCCTGCTCAGATGGAGAGGGACCTGCTGCTCTTTCTCCGTTGATAATATTAATGCTGAAATATTTTGAGCAAGTCACTCCCAAACTTAGTCCTCCAACTTGCAGGAAACATAAACTAGTATTCCAACTTGCAGAGTGGCATTTCAGATTAAAATATTCAATCACTGTTGTTGTTCCCACAGCTTCTTCAGATTTGACGCAAGCTCTGTCCACAGGACAGAGAAGTCTTTTAAAAATGTACAGCCAATTCTGCCTCGTTCACTTTTCTTTTTTTGTGACGTTCTACTAACAGAGGCCAGCCCCCAGGGGAATAGTTTCCTTTCTCTATACTAGCTGTGGTATACCACAAACAGACCATGTAAGCCACTTCTCTGGAGGGAACACACACAGCTAGGAAGCTGGCTTTGGCAGGAATTTTACCTGTGCTGAGCATGTTCCCTCCAGAAGGGTATTTGTTGTGAGCTGCTGGGGTCTGCCTCCCCACCCACTGCACCATCCAAACAGAAGTGTGATCCCTGCTGTCCTGACGTATCCTTTTATGCTCACAAACCTTAAAGCACTTGCTGAGTTTTCAGGTGGCACTCACCTTGAAATGGCTTGTGACAGGCAGGAATGTCATAAAACTGCTAGAGCTGCATCTCAGTCACTTGGAAGCTTAGCAGTCTCAGTGGTGAACAGCGCTCCCCAGAGAGTTTCTGATGACCTAAGCATATCAAGTTGCAACTGGCTTCTGCAATTTTCTGCTTCTCCTGGACTCTGCAGGGAGGAGAGATTCACAGAAGAACAAAGATGTTTTTGCTGAAGTAGGGATCCTCATCAGTTAGTGTTCATCGGAGATACTGATTCACCACCCAAATGTATTATCTATGTGGATGGGCATATGCAGAAGTTCTCCCATGTGCAGGAGTTGAAGAAAACATGTAACCTGCTTAAAAAAAACACTTTTGTGCTTGAAGCTTACGTGCAAATTATTATCATTGATAACAGTGCTAGTGAGCAAAATATGAGAAACATCATGATTATTAAAGGACAAAAATTATCAAAGTGAGTTTTTTTTTTTTTAGATGTTGATCTTACTGTCTTTGGGTGGTCACTTTTTTAATGAGCAGGCTTTTCTTGTATCATTTCACAGCATATTACTCACAGTGTTGGCAGCTCTTGGGCACCCATTACTAAGGCACTGCCAGATCAGCCTGCAATAGTAGAATCCTTCTGATTTTCAGTTGGGGATTTCTGCTTTGCTCAGAGCACCACAAGACAGGAGTCCAGAAAACAGGCCATCCTCTTGCTTCTTGTACCCATTACGCAGGGTGGACTCGAGCACAGTTGATGACATGGATGCTTGTTCCACCTTCCTGTGATGAAAACTATAAAGAATACAAAGGAATCTTGTAGAATGATTCACTTTCCCTTTTTTCTTTACCTTTCTTTTCTTAGCTTTTTTTTTTAATGAATTCCACAAGAACTCTGTGGCAAACCAGAAGTGTTGCTTAAAAGTATTAGAGAGGCCCAGAAACTCGGGCTATAAACCATGTGCCAGTCTATAAATGCCTTGAACTTTGGCCCAGCAGTAGTTCCTAATGGCAATGCCATTGAACAACACAAGCAACTTATTAGACTAGAAAAGCAGTTCCTGGTGCCATGGGAGGATCCATATTCAGAAGAGAGACATCCTTCATGATTCGTTGTGGTACCAGCGCTCTCACCCGGTGACCCAGCCCATCTGCTGCTCCTGTGTTCCTTCAGCTACATGGATTAAGCGAGTTGCTTCCATAGCTATTGTAGGCAAATACTCTGCAGAGCACTGAGTGGGCTCCTAATGTGCACTTACATGTGAGCTCAGCAGTACAAGCAGTTGCTCAAGGAGACTGCTTGTTTTGCCCTTTTTTAGCAGAGTTTGGCTGCCTTCTGGAAAGTCTGCTTTTGGGTGAGAGTCCCATATCCTGTGCTTATGAGACATTTGAGATACCACAGGTTAAGCAAAAAATACCTCTGCAGGGAAGTGGAGAGATTTTTAACTTCTTCCTTTCAAATACAGAACAGAATACATTTAAGGCTTGTCGCAGCAATCCCTAGGGAGGGCAAGAAGTTTAATTGCATCGGTTTTGTGGTCTTCCATTTAATGTGCACTCCACTCACTGGCTGAAAGGAAAAAATATTTATGGAGCTCTACATATTACTGTCAATATTATTATGAAAAGAAGAAACATGGATGCTGATTAAAAGAACTGAGGAGTTTGACTAAAGTAAGTCCCAGAAAGATTACTTGGTGGCAAGGCAATGCATTCATAGGTGTGCAGTAATCTGCATGTGCTAATAACAGATCTGCTTGGCTCAACTGTTCCTCTCTGTGTATGGTGTAAGTTCTCTTACTCCATGGCTGTGTTCCTTCAACATCACAGGATGTATATGTGCATACAGTGAGGCTCTGGAAGGGGAGGTAGCCATGTAAAAGGAAGTCCTCTTATACGGAAGATACATCTTTTAAGTTTTATTGTAAAAAAATCTACAATTTAAACATAAAGGAAATGTTTAACATACAGTGCTCCACCTGTAGCACAGTATTGACTATGCTTTCTATTTCTGCTCGATTCTTAACTGCATTGCATCAGTCTTCTGTGATTCGGTCCAATGCCCAGCCTGGTTTTACTGCAGTAACGAGCTCTGTCACTACATAGATACTCCATCCTTGCTGCTGATTTTCTGGTGTCCAGGTCTTTTTTCCTAGCGCCTATTTCTGTTTGATGGAAGAGGCTGCAACCAATAACTACTTCCTGGCTCTTTATTGTTGCCCTAGATCCTGTGGACAGCACGTGGTGAAAGCGTGAATCAAGCCCTCTCCTTGTAATTGCAGTTATTTGTACATATCTGTAAATGAGGTTATGCAATGAGTATATATCACATGCATGTCATGTAATAGTGTGTGTATAATACTTCCTGTGTGAACATTGCCCTCTGAGCCTTTGATAGGCATTTTCCACATATGTTCACCATTTTCTGGATTTTTTATTGTGCTGGATTCATTGATCCAGTCTATCTAATTTTGGGAGATATGTAACCATCAAAATCCTACAGATAATTCAATTTCTCCTTTCTCTTCTTCTGCAGAAGCTTTCCTAATGCAAAACTCCTTTTAAAAATAGAAACCCCCAAAGAGTTCCCCAGTAATAGCTGATATATTTTCCTGCCAGAATCAGGAGGAAATCTAGAGAAAACTAGTCACTTATTTCTGCAGTTTGCCTTCCACATGCTGCTTGTATGTAAGAACATACTGATTTTTACCAAGGCTCTGTATGTGTGTTAGTAGAATGAAAGCTGTATCTTATTTAAATTAGTGCATAAGATGAATGAGTACAGCATTTCCAAAACAGGCAATGAGAAGAGAAAAGCTAGCAAATATTCATGTATTAATTAAAATGAGAGCTCTCCACAGGAAAAAAAAAACAAGTCGATTGATATTCTGACAGCTGCCCATAAACTCATTTATGAAATGATGGGCATGGGAGGTACCACGGGAAGCACAGTTCTTAGTGGAGACAAAGTCATTCACTTGATGCACATTCTGTTAAAGGAAGCAGCCTGGATACTGCAATTTATTCTTGTAGTGCTTGATAGAAAAAGAAATCTTAAATCCCAGCTGGAGAATTCATGCGACTTCTTTGCTCTTTAGATTTGCTTTATAGTTCTTCAGAATCTCACTTGGGAAACATTAGCATCAGTAATAACTATAGTATTTAGCACTTACTGTAATGTGTTTCATTTGCAGATCTCAGAGTTTTGCAAGGTGAGTGCAGAATTATAATCCCCATTTCAGAGAAAATGAACACATCCAGAAAGGTTCAGTGATATGGCCAAGGTGACACAGTGAGGTGAGATGGTGGCAGAGTAACAAGTCCTTCTGACATCAAATACCAATGGGGGCAAAATGAGTGATTTAGCTCCATATCCTGCCATACTTCAATACCAGCAGAAACTGGAATGTACAGTCCAAGTGAGCACATCAGCAAGAAACAATTAACTGTGTTGCTCCCTTCTCAGTCTGAAAACCAAGTATAGGCCTTTTTTTTTTAGTACAAACGAGCACACTGTTGGGTAGCCATACTGTTTCAAGTCAGGTAACTGACCTGAGAGCATAAGCTAAATGCCCCAGCTGTCCATATAGTTGATGGAGGCATCAGAAAGCCTTTCAGAAAACTTGGGATAGGAAGCTATCATCTGTCTCTCTAGCCTAACTCAAACAGCTAAATCAGAGGCTTGAAGTCAGATGATGTGAGTAGTCTCTGATATATACAGTTCTACAACTAATGAGAAGGCATCTGCTGGAGAGAGTCCAGCACAGGGCTACAAGGATGATCAGGGGCCTGGAACATCTGCCCTGTGATGAGAGGCTGAGGGAGCTGGGTCTGTTCAGCCTGGAGAAGAGAAGGCTGAGAGGGGATCTAATCAGTGTCTATAAGTACCTCAAGGGAGGCAGTGAGGAGGATGGGGCTGGCCTCTTTTCAGTGCTGGCCACCGACAGAACTAGAGGAAATGGCTACAAACTGAAGCATCAAAAGTTCCACAGGAACTTAAGGAAAAATTTCTTAACAGTGAGGGTGACAGAGCACTGGAACAGGCTGCCCAGAGAGGTTGTGGAGTCTCCTTCTCTGGAGATCTTCAAAACCTGCTTGGATGCAGTCCTGTGCCACGTGCTCTAGGTGACCCTGCGTATGCAGGAGGATTGGACTAGATGATCTCTAGAGGTCCCTTCCAATCTTAAGCATTCTGTGATTCTATGATTTTAGGAACATGTATCCTGTTAAGATCTTTGAAAAGTAAATGCTTTATCTACATTTGCTTATGTGGGCACCCTTTGTGCAGCTACTTTTCTGGATCTTAAACTACCACAGTGGTTGAGTGAGATTCAGCAACTAATTAGTGTGGCAACATTATAATTAATGGGGATAAATTTGAAAAATTGAATTGTGCAACTTCCACTGTTATGAAGACAAAAGTATCATAAATGCAGGATGCAGCTGTGGTAGTGATATATCTGAAATGGGAGCAAATATTATTCACTAAGTCTGTGAAGGAAAAAATTGTCTCAAGGCTACGCAGAAGGGTGTTCATTTGTGCCAGCTTTTTATTTGAGTGGTTGTCTGTCTCTTGGCAACCTGCTGTCTAATAATTTATTTGCATGTCCATGGGGCATTTGGTTGGAGGAGGGACAGATGTTAGTACAAGAGTAGACCTTGTATCAATGCTTGATGCCAGTGACATGGAAGGCAGACTCTCAAAGGGTCTTGTATATTGGTGCTATCTAACCAGTCACAGAATTCAGACTGTTTGCCCTTACTTCTGTCTGCTGGGCCTCAGAGCTAGGATTGACATTACAGGAAGCATTTCTCAAATTTATTTTTAGGGAAAATGCTAGATAGCTTTTGTTGTCGCTTTAGTAGTTGCAGGCATGCTATGCAGGTAATATGAAATCAGAATTTAAGTAGTCTGGGAGAAAAAGTCTGTATTCAGAAATGAGCCACACTGTGGAGAAATTTGAGAAGTGCAAACACTTTGAATTTCTATCAACCAGAGTAAGTCATGGAAGTGGTGAGTAAGGATAAATCCCCCAAAAGAAATTGCAAACTAGGCAAACCCGTAATATTTTGTAAGGGATCTGTGCTGCTGTTGCCAGTTCCTGGTACTGCCCTGGTCAAAGCAGACTGACGCATGTTTGAGTCACTGCCCTGCCTGCTGCATGTTGCTGGGGCAGGGCCTGACTGAGTGGCAGATTTTCCCACTGGGCCTTTTACTGTCACCTGCCCGTCACTGACACTTAGGAGGCATGGGCTGAGTTGTTCTCTACATCTAAAGAGTCGCCTATCTATCTCCAGAAGAGGTATTTAGTGACTTGACCAAAGCTTGGCTATTCTGCCCTGGTGCATGGGGATCAGGCCCTGGTTTAGCCATGCTGCAGTTCAGGTTCCCAATGTGCTGTACGTGGTAGATGAAAGATTCCCTGGTCTGCTTCCAGGCAGGGGAGCCAGGAGGTGGGAGCGCACCCAGTGACAGTGTCAGCCCTGCCGGGAGCTCTGATTGGGATACATGCAGCAGAGTTTTTGAAGCTGACAGGGAACCACTCTTTAAGAGTGCATCAGTCACTTGAGCACACATGGGACAGGAGACAAGGCACCAAGATTTCCAGCACTGTGCCCAGGTGGGAGGGGAAAGGCATTTATCCCATTCCCACTTTTGTCTCTGTATCCCAAATGGCAAGGAGGAAGTGGCAGTTGTGACTGCATAGTCTGTATAGCGTGGTCCCAAACATAACTCTGGTCTGGACCAGAGCCCACCATTTAGAAAAACATCTCATCCTGATTAAAACATTCCTGTGGTGGATTTGCCACCCGGATTCTTGGTACATGGTTCCAGTAATTAATTACTGTGACTGCAAAAAATGCCTGCCTTATTTCTAGACTGAAGCCTGGATGGGAGTGCAAGGTCTGTGTCTGAGAGCAGGCAGATAAGAATGCCATCTGGGCAGTATTTGCTCTGCTCCCTTTCATATTCAGCTCTACCTTTTCTGCAGCATCTTCTGTTTCTAGGATTTGTTAGCTGGCCTGAAGGAAACTCACAGCATCAGTGCACGCGATTATCCCCTGATATTGAAGGTTGTGGGAGGTATCAAGAAAAACAAGTGATTGTCCTGTTGAGTGCATAGCATGTTTGGAAATACAGTCCTAATCTCCTGATCTTTAACTTCTAGCCCATGATTCCTCTTACACTTGATACTATCTTAATACTTTTTGCTGTCCTTAACATTTTATAACAATGCATTATGCACTCAGTGTAATAAATGACAGTAAGAATGACAATGAGCTCACAGCCGGAACCGCAGGAATCCCTCCAGCCCACGTGCCACTGCACCTGCATCCCTCCTTTTCATTTGGTCTTCCAGGCACGCAGTAGCAGCAAGATTAGGGAAATGAAAAGGAAGCACTAAGACAGCTTTGTGCATACACCTCGGATGTGTGGGGGCTGAGGACCTCTGTGTCTAATAAGCAGAGGATCAGCATTATCTAAAGCCATGACAAGCCATGCAGCAGAAGGACAGCACAGGGGAAATGCCAAACATAAACTCAGGTGGAAATCAGGAGACATAGTTTAGACATATCCTAGTGTGGTTAAGACAGTGCACCTCTGAATACATGATGAAGGTTGTTCATCTCTATAGATGGGGAGAGACACAGAACTATGATGACAACAACAACTTTCCATTAGCAGTTCTTTCAGTATTAGAATAATTTCTTTATATTGGAGCAGTTTATATTGGAGCAGGAAAGAACACAGGAAATCTCATTCAAAAATAGTCTGATCTTCATTCTGGCCCTGAAGGACAGGGGATAACTTAGGGAGAAATTGTGATTGCCGTAGTCTCATTGATTTCAATACATCAAACAGTCCAATATATTTGCTATTGATATGACTGGGAAAAGCATTTGGTCCATAACTTTAATTAACAACTCAATATTCTAAATATTCAGATATAAAACAAAAACAGAAAGTAGAATTGTCCTCTGATGATCTCTGTTATTCCGTACTTCCATATACTTTTCGTTCTGTGTTTTTAATTCATATGATGAAGTTTTCAGACAGAAGTGGATGTCACGTGTAAGCTGAGTTCTTTGTTTTTGTTTTTCTTTTGCCTATCACTGGCTGCATGTTCTCTGTTGATGTCTTGTTCCTGGTACTTGACACTGACCATCTTGTCTGTGAAAGGAAGCACTCCAGCTGACTTGCCTGATAAGAAGAAAGGGAAGTTTGCTTGGTTTAGTCACTCCACAGAAACCCATGGTAATGTTCCACTGCACTCTGTGTCCACACTGTGTGTAACTGTGTGCGTTTTGTTTATCTCTATACCTACCTACATATAATGATGTGTCTTTATATATTCATGCATGCGCATGCCTTGCTTTTTCTGTTACTTGTGCAGTGTCCTCTTCATGCACTCAAGATAATGAGCTCTTCCGTAAATCAGTTTCTTGCTAATGTCTTCAGAATTGTTTTCCATTTGCAAACAAGCTCAAATATGTCATGGAAGTGCTTTACCTCATCTTTGAAAATGACTTGTCAAATACAATTTTTTCTCCTAAAGCGCTTAGACAGGAAATGTTAATCATAAGTATGGGTTTTTTTCTTACCTTGTTCTTTCTTATGCAGTAAAATATGAATTTAGTTGATTTCGTAATTTGTTTTTGCAAACAGATTATACAATTAAAACATCTACTCTTTGTAAAGCAACAAGCACCATTAGAGTATTTCATGGCTGTGTAGAGAGTGCAAGGGAGACCATTACTTCTTACGGTCCCAACATAGTACAAGAACCTTTGATTTCCGAAGAGGCACTTTACAGACTCTTGCATTGTTGGGATTAGATAAAGGAAATACAGTACGTTTTGGAGAGCCAGTTCTACAGTGATATTTCCAACACAGGAATGCACGACCTCTTTGGCAGGATCCTGATATCTTTCTAGCTTTTAAAAGAAGACTTGATCGCAAGGCCTATTAGACTCCTGTCCAGTTGAACTGCAGAGCCTGTTTATTCTCCATTGTTTCCTTTGGCTCCGGGACACACAAATAGATATGCTCATATTAATGAATAATGTATTCTGAGAAGCTATTAAAAGCAGTCTCCAACAGCTAATAGTACATGCTGTCAAGTCTCATCTGAGATATATAGCCAACAGCTATTGCATGTCTTGCTCTGAAGTTCTGCCAGGCATCTGAGAGATCTGCCCAACTCTTCTATTGTTCAGTTTGAATGAGATTTTATTTTATTTTATTTTATTTTATTTTTGTGTGTATTTGAAAAGGAGCAGGGTGAGAAAGAAGATACATATATTGGAGTGTCATCCTTGTACTACTCTATTGGAAAGGTTTTTTATTGATGAGTTGTTTCAGTTCACCACACAAGGGATAGGAAACCTGGGAACAACTGGTGGAAAGGGAACTGGGGGATGAGGGGTGGAGGGCTGTGTAATATATATAAGAGCAAATATTCAGGGTTTGATAACACCTGATTTTTGACAGCCCTTTGAATCAGCAGGAGACAGGTCCAGACTTAAGGTCGCTTTCGTTTGTTGGCTTATTTATTTCATGGCTTTTCTATAAAAGCCTAGGAGACTCTTCCCAGTTCTTAGTTTATGGGTATCTAAACAAAACCTCCGCAATGAATCTTTTGTTATTCAGTTTCTAAGTGTTAAGTTTGAAGCACATTAATGGGTAGTATGTGGCAGATGAGCAACCAGTATTATTTATGTGGTACCTGCTTTCAGGATAAACAGAAGACTTGTCTGAATACCTGTATATCTGGTACTTTTTATTTGTGCTCCACTTATCACAAGAGAAGCTGGGGAGGGCAGTGACTGAGAATCTGACTGGTGCCAGTAAAGTTTAAGTGTTCCACTGAGTCAAACAAAGGCTTCTTTGTTGGTTTTGCCAAGTTCTCTAATTTTCAATGGTTCTTATTTTCCAAATTTTCAGGAACTGACTCTCAAAGAAAGAGAGCAGCTGCTTCCTCCCCTTTCCTTAGCATTTGGGTAACCTGCATAAGTTCTTAAGCTCCACCTGCCCAGCCCGTCCTGGGCAGGGAGACAGCAGACTTGTTCAGCAAAGTGTTTATTACTCAAGAGCTGCAGCTGAGTATCTTTTGATTAAGCCAGTTCCTTCACTGCCACATGTGACTAATAGGTGTTTGGATTCTAATGGCCAACCCTTTCTTTTCTTCCCTTCCACTCTTACAGTGAGCATGCCCACGAGTGAGACCGAGTCCGTGAACACAGACAACGTCCCAGGAGCAGATATGGAAGGCGAAAACTGCGGTGCTAGGCTAGCGTGAGTACACACGCACAGGGATTTGTGCGTAGGGGCTGGATTGAGCTGGGGGGGTTAATACCAGGGCAAATCCCAGGCTTTTTTAAAAGGGAGAAAACTATACAATGGGGGAAAGGAAAGAGAGCAGAAGATCTACTGATCCTGGTTCTTTATCTTAATTGCAATGTAAACTCACTCTGGATCTTAGTGGAGAGACTCTGGGGTTACGCTGATAAAAATAAAGCACAGAATTCTCAGAATAAGCAGAGATGGTTTTGCATAATAGCTAAAAGAATAACTGACGGAAAACAATATTCTTTATGTAAGAAAAAAAAAAAGCTCTATAGTGGTAGATAATCAAATCAAACATATGTAGACCAAAGAGTGGAAATAATGTTCTATTTTAATTTCTCCAGTGATTCTTGTACATTTTAGAGAGTCTTGTAATGGAAAAATACGATAAGTCCCATCCTGCAGCCCAAATTACCCCTTCCAAGTTTGAACACACCACTGTAGTGATAGAGAAATACGTTAGTTAGCAGGGGAGTAAGGCTTCGTTGGAATTGCACCATTGTATGCATTGGGCACACAAAAATGTGTGAAACAAAACTTATGGAAGCATTTATAATGTATGGTATGTTTTTAGTAGCACAGAGAAAAGTGATAGGCAAGAGGAGTCCTATGCTTTTTTGCATGACTTAAGACTGGACCTTATGCTTTGGGGGAATGTTCCAGATTTCCCTGGAAGATGGAGTAAGCACATCGCTGTTATTGCTTGAATGATGCTGGAGTACTTTGAGGAAGTGTTTTGTCCCAGGGACATACCTGGAGCTCTTCGTGCTGCTCAGTTGCTGATCATATGTACCTAAGAAATGCCTTCAGTCGAAGCTGTGGTCCTCTTCGCTCAGTGTTCGAGTCCTGGCAGTGACAATAGGGCAAGTCAGTGAGCCTGGGCATTTCCTTTGCTCCATTCCCCTTTTACTACCCCCAAATTCATGTCTATTAATCAGAGATGTTAGGGGGCACACTTCTGCCTCTTCATTTTAGTAGACATTTGTAGCCTTCTTGTCCATGGATTTGTTTGATTCCGCTCATGCTGTCAGCCTCTACAGCCTTCTGTGGAAACATGTTTCCAAAGTTCACCTGCTGTGTAGAAAGGTATCTTCTTATATCTGTTTCAAGCTGATCTGCTAGTTTCACTGAAAGCCCTCTTCTTCTAATGCTGAGAGTTTTGGTGAACAACAGTTCTGCATTACGCTTATACATCACTTTCATGACTTTGTAAGCCTTGATTTTATCTCCTCAACACACCCCTTGGCCTTGTCCTCTACAAGTTGAAGAAGAGCATGAGATCTTACCTGCATTAAAAGATATATGTGGAATATTTTGTAAATTCAGTCTGCTCTGCTGCAAATGTCAGCTTACAAACCCTCTGAGAAATTGTTTATGATAGCTCTCCTTCACCTGCCAGTTGAGTTGCCTGCCAGCTGAGTCTGGCATTATAGTTTAAATGATGAACTCTTTTCTGAAGGAACCAGATTAGGCCTATTCCCAGTGCTAATGCAGTTGTAGCCCTCCTTTTAGCACCCCATCAAGTTGCATATGCTCTTGTGAAGCAGCAGCTGGATATGTGACCACTCCTGTAAGCTGGATCCAATTTGGAGAACCATATCTATTCTTCAGTTACAGTGCCAACACAATGGGTCCCCTGGTGCTGCACAGTGCCAACACAATGGCGACTGTTACTATAAAATTGCATATATTTTTAATATTGCAGCTTACATTCACTTAATGTCCTTACTTCCAAAGGATCCTAAAGCACTTAATGGACTTTATATGCATGGTTTGCTTTCACAGTGTTAAGAGTTCAACCACCTTCACAGTTAGATGTGATAGGTGTTTAAAAACACAAATAGAAGAGGCACAAATGTATAAAGAGTTGTATGAGAGATGACTTGTTTTGCACTGAGACTACATGGGGAATTTTGGCAAGTAGAACTAATTCTAGCTGGAATGTAGCCAGGAGAATTGAAGTTAAACCCAACTCTAAACACAATCATGGCTTAGAACAGATTTCGCTTAAAATAGACCAACGTGTCCACAAGAGGATGAGAGTGCTGTGGTCTGGCACAGTGATCACTATACCCATGTACCTTGCTACCCTATGTTTCACCAGAGCAGTACATGTAAGGTTCGGGGAGATGATAGACAGTTTCCTTGCCTCTTGCCACTTCATTCAAAAATAGGTAGCATATAGCAGGGAGTTGGAGTCTGTTACTGAGAAGGGGTTTTTTACTCTTTTCACAAGGACAGTCTGCATTCTCAAGGCCCCACAGAGATTGCTTTTCATCTCAAGAAGATGGATGGACTTCTTCCAACCAGGAAAACAAATGGCTGTATCGTTGCATTTGAATGTCTGGACTTTGACACAAATTTTATCCATGGTTCCTGCTTTTATAAAGTGTCTGCTTCAAATCTGTGGAGCTGAAAATTCCTCAAGGAAGTGTAAATTCAAATCTGCCCTGAATTTTAAGGCCTAGACTCTTCTGGTTTGTTTTGTTTACTATATCAAACTCAGACAGAAAAAACAGGAAGAACTTGCCTTTCTCTGAAAGTATTAAGTCCTCATCTTCCTCATCTTCCTACTCATCTTCCGTTAAACATCCTATAGGCCAAAGTTCCTCCTGGAACATATGAAATGAGTGTATCAGAACTTCACTGAATGAGTATTTGCCTTGTGTGAAACCTAAGAACATCAGAATTGGCCCAATAATTTCAGCATTGCTGAAAGAGAGGTATGATTCTTGTGCGAAGCTGCCTGAGCTTTTCAAATAATTTGCTCATCTAATGTTGGTAACTTTCGGTGAACATTAAGAATTGTAATCAAGCCATCCCTATTTATTCCAGCTAAAGATTAGGCTCAGACTTTTGAGCCGTCATCTGCCCTCTGGATTTTGGTTTTGCAATTGAAATGGCCAGACAAGTTTTTGTTGGATTGATGAGCTTCATGTATTTTAGATGAATTTTTATTTTTACCAGCCTGATAAAATCACTTAGTGGCTCTGAGTCCCCATTTTCTTGCTATAAACACATTTTTTTCCAAAGAGCATAGACTGCACCGGGCAAGCTGCAACAAACATGACTGAAGCAACGGGGAGCTTTCAAGTCAAAGACAGATACATTTATTTATCTAGTGGCATTAGGATGGAAAAGTATTTAACCCCCATCATGGAACAGGCTGACCTTGCCATCAGAATGTGCACATGATAAAAGGAGAAAATGATCAGGCATCTAAAAGAAAAAAGATTTATATTGAAGATAAATTAGAATTACTGGCCGTTCTTTCTATTCTTACACAAAGCTGCAGAGCTTTGAAAGGGTCTGTGGATGACAGAAAGATCTGCTTGAGAAAGCAAGCTCAAGCATCTCTTTTGGAACTGGAGATCTTCCCTGACAGCCTTTCTCAGCTCTCTTAGACACATATGCTATGTGAGATCAGGAAAGTACCTCTTGGACACAGACTATCTCCTACTGAGGAATTGTCTCCAAAGAAGCCTTTACTTCTATAGTATCTATACTATAGAAACTGCCTTCATCAGCTGTGCTCTCTGGACCAATGCCAGTCTTCAAACCAGCAGAAGGAGTTTCAGGAGGAATCTAAAAGGCCTTCTCTATTTGCTCACTGCATACATTCAGTTTCTTAGAACTAAAACAACAACAACAAAATATCATGTTCACCTCTGATATAATGCTGCTGCTACTGGGAGAGCTGAAACAGACAGTAGTTCCTTTCCTAAGACAGGGATTAGCTTTACCAGGCTTTTGGGATACTGTGCATTTGGAAAGTGGTTTGTCAGGTTGTGCAGGAGACTGAAAAACATCCTACTGCTTCCCCACTGTATCGTCCCTGTCATGATGTTGCCTTATATTGCACTGACATCTGCCCTGGACCAGAAACGCAACAGCTTTTATCCTCAAGGACAACATTTGTAAGTGGACCTTTAACTTCTTATGTGTCACAGTTTTAAACCTATGTTGTCCCTGGAATAAGGAAATACGTTTCCTCTACAGCACGTATCAGTACGATAAAGCCAGGCCTAGGAGTAATGGATTTCTTTATACAGAACAGCATTATATACCTGGGTAAGGAAGACCTTATACCCAGGGCTTCCCGATAGACTTCCCAGTTTCTTTGAGCTTCTGTGGTTGCTGCTCTGCAGGTCTTAGATTACTGAGAACGAGCTGTTGCTTACAATCGATAGAAGTCTATCCAGTGCAGACTGTCATTGTATGTAATCTTCCAGTACAACCAGGATGTTAATTTTCTGACACAACCATACAGATCTGAAGTGCCACAATAGGACTTGCCTTTATGCATATGTATTAGCTAAAGAAAGACATTTGTGGAAACTGATGTTCCATGGAGCCACATCAGAAAGCTGAAGCACTTGTGCTATAAAGGAAAGAGAGCTTAGAATGATCTGCTTTCACTGAAACAATAGGCCATTTAGCATTTTCACCTTGGCCGGGATTTCCATACAATTGGCAGACAGTTCAATTACATTTTCACCAAAGAGGGTTAAAACGATAAAGCAGTATGAACTTTACAACTGGAAACACAGTGTCCTGAACATCCTATGAACAATGAAAGCTTTCCCTGGCAGCTGAACCATCAGTGATTTTCCCTTGTTGTTTTTCTGGCTGGCAAAGTAATTCCTATGCAGCTCTTGCAACACTCAGCATGGAAGCTGGTGGTAAGGAGGAAGGAGTCAGTTTGCCTGCATGCTTGTCATTTGCCACTTTTGCTGCTGTTTTTTTTTTTGCTAATGAGGATATAGTGTCCCTCTGTGAAGACCAAAGTTTCCATCACATCAGGAGCAATGTAAGAAATCTCTGCCAAAAGCTCTGAAACTACTGCTGAAAAAAACACACAGGATGAGCCCCTTCGTGTTAGCCTCAGCTAACATGCTGAGAAGAGAACTCAGGCACTTGCAAAGGTTCTGCCAACCTTTGGTATCAGAGATTGAGGACTTTTTTGTAATTATACACATAACAAACAAGAACTCGGGAAGAATATTGTAGGTGTCCAAACATCATATATAAGCCATGTACAGTTGTTTTCTGTATTGATATTACTACATGTGACCGTGTGACCATGCAATTATTTGGCAGGCTGGTCACGAAACTTACAAAATCCTTTGGGTACTACTGAAAGCTCTCAGAAGAGCCCTGACCCAGAAAATTCTCTTCCCTTTATTATAGGCACATTGTTTTTGATAATCACTGTCAGCCCTAGATATGTGTCTGAAGGACAGTGGTATGCCCTTATGGAGGAGTTTTCTTGCCACCTCAGATTCTGAGAGGCCTTCGCCGTGACTTGACACAGGGAGAACAGGATTATCCACTAGGTTCTGGAGTGTTGTGTTTTTGTTGGATAACAAGCCACCACAATTTTTAGCAAGATGTATCCAGTTCTCATAGGGTGGTTTTCTAGATTTTTATCGCTGCTGGTCAGCAATCATATTTCTCTTAACTTGCTTCACTCCATTCAGATCAGCGTGCTCTTCAGTGTGCATCCCTATACAGCAGCCCTGTGTTAACTGCATTATGCACGGGATAGCAGGTTCTTCACTGTGATTCTCAGAGATATACCTCAGGGAAGACTTTAGCCCTAACACTTAGTTAGGCTTTGAGATTACCAGGACTGAAGCATGCATTCCTAGAAGTGTCTTGTCACTATATGTTCTTGTCCCATGAATGTGTGGAAAAGGACCATAGGTGACCATCTTTTCTTTTTTGCAAGGATTCCAGCATCCTGACTAGAAGTGAGGAATTCTTCTCTCTCTCCCTCCATCAGCAGGGAGACAGAGAGGAAAAAAGTGCTTTCCAAAGACTTGTGCATCTTGACCAGTAACAGCAGAAATGCACTATATTGCACCAAAGCAGAATCAATATCACAACAGGACTCTGTTCTCACAGTTCTAAAATCTCTGGCGAGCACAATGCAGCTCTTTGGACGTGACGTATCTCCAAAGTTGCTAGAATTTAGAGGCATTGTAAGAGAATTTTCTGGGTCAGGGCTCTTCTGAGAGCTTTTAGTAGTACCCAAAGGATTTTGTAAGTTTTCGTGACCAGCCTGCCAAATAATTGCATGGTCACATGGTCACATGTAGTAATATCAATACAGAAAACAACTGTACATGTCTTTTATATGATGTTTGGAGACCTACAATATTCTTTCCGAGTTCTTGTTTGTTGTGTGTATAATTACAAAAAATGTCCTCAATCTCTGATACCAAAGGTTTGCACAACCTTTGCAAGTGCCTGATTTCTCTTCTCTAGTGTACATCATGACCAGAAAAATGAAGACTTTAAGGGATAACTCACCACATATGAATTATGCTGCTTATCTTGAATTTATACTGATAAAATCTTTAAATTTCATTGTCCTGACTATATTTGTTGCATAGCTAAGTAAGATTAGAAGTCTAAAGAATTGAAAAGATAATGAGTTGAACAGTAAAGGACTGTTTTTTTGTTCTGTTTCTTTCTAAAAGATAACCTGAATTATGATAAAAGCTCTTAACAGTGTTCTGAAATGGGTTTTTTATAGATTCTAATAGCATAATTTTAAAATGCAGTTTGTCAAGACATTCCAGACCTGTACACAACAACTGGGGAAGCTCTCTTTCTCACAGTGCCATAAAGCTCCCAGGATTCAAGGGTTGCAGCAGATCAGTAGTTAAACTCATCAATATAGAAACTGGTCCACATTGAATCCTAGGCAAGTGCAAATTTGGAGTGCCACAAAGAAGCTACAGCAAGGTCCCAAATCCAGAGTTTCTGCCATTTGCCACTAGCAATAGCGTAAGAATATGTTTGTATATTACATAGTTAAGTGGGTTCAGAAGGACAGAAGATGATATGGGTCATTTGAAAAATGTGTTTCAGATTAGAACATAATGTTTGCAGAAACAGTTATTGTCCAATTCATGTTTCCAAAATTCATTTTCACTCTTGGATTCTACCTCTAAATATAAATCTCTTCCTCCTTCCTTGTCCTGTTCTCTCTATATATAGCACGCCCACATGTGATAAAGCCTTCTGCCTTAGCAGTAAGACAGGAGAAGCGGAGCGGGGGGACTTATTAGCCAACCTGTCGGAGCAGTGAAGGCACTTGGCTGCAGCTCATAATGCTCCAAAGTTATAATTATGACATGCATATTGAGTACTACACCTGCTACGTCTCTTTTGCTAAAATAAATAAAATACTTTCCTTAAATGCCACATAGCTCCCTATACTGGGAAACCTTCAGCCCATGAGGTCATCAGAGGGCTTCATGCTCGCCATCCTCTGCCTTCCAACATATGAGTCATGGTATTCTCTCTCTCTCTCTGTCTTTCCCTGCCCTTTTCTCTCTCTTCCAACCCTTTCCTATGAATATCCTCACAATCTCCTTTCCAATGCCCACCTTTTGCTTTCTTCTTGTATTTAAACTCTTTCTCCTGGATTTGTCTGATCCTTCTTTACCAATACCTGCAGATGTGATCTATTACAGTTAGTAGGTAGGGTTTTTCAAACAGGACTTTTCTTTGGTGAGGCTGTTGAGTTGGTCTTGACTTGAAGGATGTGCTCTGTAGGTGCTTTGCTAGCCATCCTTATCTCTGCAACATAATTTAGCATTCTGTTCAGCCACCGTATTATTTCTTTACTGAAAGAGTTCTTGTGTGTGTCTGTAACCACACTGCTGCCGTGTGCGGCCTAGACTGCTGCTGGTGACACCGCAAGAAAGATGTATTCAGTGTAGAGGCCTTTTTTTTTTTTTTTTTTTTTTTTGACCATCTGCTGGTGAAATGTTCCTATTGCTAAAATCTCTTCCATATAGAGAAACTGACCCAACACTGATTACTTGTCAGCAGCTGATGTCAACTGATGTCAAACAGGGACATGACCATTCTTTAACATAGCTACAGAAAGTAGTGTTGGATGTTTTGAGAATTGCATCTTCCATGTCTGCTAGCAGCAAATCAATTTTTAAGCGGGTAAGGAAGACCTTTTCTGACTGTTGTCAACAATGATCACTTTCCTATTGTAAAAGGGAACCCTAAGAAATACTTGAGCTCAGCAGAAATATCTCATTGATAGTCACTCCTCAAGTTCTCATTTCTTTTGTTACTGGTGGTGGATTTTGCGGCCTTCTAAATCACCACAGACTCTTGCCTTTGCAGCCACATAACTTGATGTCTCTCTGTGAACCAATGCGTACATGCTAAGAGATGGCTAAAGGGTACAAAATTCCTGTAGTTTGTACTTCAAGCAATGTCATGTAGTGATTAGGGAAATGGAGTATGACTCCCACTTTGCCTTTGACTTCATATATAAGGCAAGTGAGTTTAGGTAAATGAATTTGGTTGCATGGAATTGGTTATTTAACCATACATAGCAGGAGAAGTATTCAGGAATGCTTAACAGCCAGAATTCCATTGATAGCCTCAGAATCCACAGCTGTTCATCCCCTTTTGAATCCAAAACATTTTACATAGATAACAACAAATAATGAATGTTAGAATATAAATTCGAAAATATCCACCATATAATCTTTTTGCTTGAATTGCTGGAGGAAAAAAAAACAAAAAATCCCACAACATTATTTTCCCCATAGTAGCATAATGTGTTTATACATCCTGAAGAGATAAGTGATGTGTGACAGCAAGAAGTTTGTGTATATAAAGTCGTACATATTTTAATGTAAGAACAAAACCCAGTGACTAAAAGAAAAGAGTCAGGCTTGAAAAATAAATTTGGTAGCAGATGCAGAGTGCCACTACCATTAGGACAGGCTTTTATCCAAGAGAAGGGCTATTTCTCTGACGTCCACATGTGGTAGGATCCAATCACAGCAGGACTATTGCTTCTGACTGGTAGAAAAAAAAATTGGATATCAATAAATCCTAGTCCTTCCCAATGTACAGGGTGACTTACAGGGGATTCAAGAAGAAATCAGCATCTGTTAAAAATTAATTGTGCTTAATTTTGTTTCCTTCTATAACTGTTCTAATAAAAGCTTGGGAGGGACAGGACAGATTTAGAGATTTTAATGGCAATTCTTATCTTTCAGGCATCGGATCTCCAAATCTAAGTTTAGGTAAGTAAAGCAGATTTTTATGTTCTTAGTTTCCACTGTTTTTTTCCCTTAATTTTTAATGGTTTTATTCCTATATCTGTGTGCCAGAAATTATTCATCTCCCTCAAATCAACATTCATTTTTCTCTGTTTCACAGTGAAGCACAGTACAGGGACTCTTGAGTGCATTTCACTCAGGAGTATGAATCTAATTGCCACCTAAAAGACTTGAGCCATAAAATATAAAAGAAAAAAGGTCTGACTAATCATCCTATGTCCATCAGCATCAACCCTATCAGCTCAAAGTTCTTGTTTTCTACACTGCCTTCAGTACTCTATTCTGCCTGGTCTTAAATCTCTCAACTGTTGAGATTTGCATCATCAAATTATTTGTAGAATGCTTCATTTCACCATATGAGACTGGGAGCTTTTCTGGTGGTGCTCAGTTCTCTGTTGTCTTATAGCTGACATGAAGCAGTCCCAGGCTAATCGTTCATGTGTTTCTATTGGAAGGACTGAATGACTTCATGGTGCTTGCTTGTTGTCTTCACAGTCCATTCCTACCTCTTCAGTAGGAGCCCAGCTGTAACTCGGAATTAGAAGTCAACTTTATAAAAAAGTAAATTAACTTTCACAGTAACAGGGACAAACAACTGGGTAACTGTCCTTCAGCTTATCTGGGTAACAACAGTAATGTAAATTTGGGAATCCATATAGTGCATACATACTATAAATATGCGTACATGTACAGAGTTACATAAGTGATCACATTCCTGTCATCCATGCATTACTGTGTAGGTATAAGCATGAGAAAACAACTTGTATCATCACATGGTCACATATATGTACACTAGTGCACAGTATTTGGGATCAATAGTGCAGGGTGTGTGGGATCACAACACGAATGCCTAATTGATATGAGCATTTTTTGAATGTTGGGAATACTATTTCTTTTTCCCAGTCCACTGCAAAACACACAACCCTGGCTAAACTTGGGTTTCCTAGACTAGATGCTATAAAAAACTGCATAGCTAAAAACAACTTGGATCTTATAAAAATTGCTGCAAAATTCTTGAGAGGTGTGCAATGTTCAAATTGCCTGGCACTAGTTTATCTAGGTGTTGAACCCTCACCTCAAGCACAGTCATAATTTATCACTGGAAATAATATCAAAGAGAAGTTCTCCCCTCAATTTTCCACTTTTGTCCTGTAATGCTCTGTATGTATCTGTGTCTACAGACAAGCATATACATATGCACGAACCACTATGTGTATATAATATCTATATAAAACTATTAGTTTTATTATACAGTGGCAAGTGTTGCCTGGAAACTGGTTGCTATGCAAGTTAAATTCTGAAGAGTAGGAGGTGTGTAATTAGCTTTAAATATCTTCTGTAGTTAGTAATTACCCGCAGAAATCAGTGACACAAGGGGATGTGCTCACGGAAGGCAAACTTTTAAAAGGTCTGTTGATTAGCAAATGGTATCCTTAGTTCCAGGCATGAAGCTGTGGTGCTGAGGTCCCCTAAATTTTGGTTTTCTGTTCATAGTTAGCCCTCAGATTTCAACCTGGTCCTGAGCTTTGCTGAATATTGGAAACTCACTTGAGGTTTTATTTGACCTCATCTTTCTAAGAGTTTTATCCCAAGGTCCATAGTAGACTGTGAACATTTTTTCATTAGCTATGCTCATGCTGGGACAGGTCCCATTTCAGGCCACAAGCATTAAATACAAGAAGAATAATGATTTCTGTGAGACCTGGGCTAAAAGACCTCACAGGGTAGTGGTGATGGATGTCTTAATCGGATTAAGACCTTGCTTGAAGAGGTTCATTCATCCTTAAATGTTTCAAATTGACTTAGGGCTAACTTTATTCCTGTAGCTAAAGGAAAAATGACCAGAACTGTTGACTTGGATAAAAATTAAGGAATACTTCTCTGGATTAACTTTAAAGTTATTCTCTACTAGCCATGGACAATGAATCTGGACTAGAGTTGACAGAGAGATTTGCGATAGACTAAGAAGCCCCTTCTGAAAAGTGCTTTTTCTTTGCTAATTTTTCAAGCCGCTATTGGCGCCGATGGAATCGATTCTGCAGAAGAAAATGCCGAGCTGCCGTCAAGTCCAATGTTTTCTACTGGTTGGTGATCTTCCTTGTGTTTCTCAACACTCTTACCATTGCCTCTGAACACTACAACCAGCCAGACTGGCTCACTGAGGTCCAAGGTGAGGAGAGGCTAGTGGTTCTGCTCATTAACATCAGTATCAAGAAAGAGGAATGAGGGAGGAGCTGATGCATTAAGATGGCCACATAGTGAAAAGGAGTATTACACAGCTGCGAAGATACTCCTCTGTCTGCAGAGAAACTAAATTTCACAGTGAAAAACCTGCCTGCATTAAGAGAGGTTTCTGGGAATGCATAGGTTCCTACTTTGCAACTGAGGCAGAGTTTCAATGGGTGCAGCTGACAGCAGAAGCTTATACTACATATATCTGCATCGGTTGAAATTCCAATTTATGGAGGACTGTTGGGAGCCACAGGTCCTCCACGGGTTCCCCTGAAATAGCAAGTAATGATAACTTCTAGTTACTAGAGAGGTGAGGAAGAAAAAATGATTTGTAAAGTTCTTCTCTGTCTGCAGAACAGCTGAGTCCTCACTGGAGGTAAGAGCAGCTGAAAGGCTTAATTAAGCAACAGCAGGTATCACAGCAGCTCTTCTGTTCCCACTCTCATCTGCAGATGACAATTATGAGGGGAGGCTGTGCACAGGAAGGCACACTCCTGCCATGGAGGTTGTGTGGTTGTATAATACATCACAGCTGTATATGTGATACATAAGCCTGTAAGCATCTTTGTAAAACATTTCAGAGAATGAGATGGCCACAGTGTGAAGGTCATTCTTTGACCCAAGCTTAGTTGAGATTGCTCTTTCAGATTATTCCCAGAAGGGGTTTCTCATAGGCAAGGATTGATGGTTGGCTATGATGCTTTTCTGTCTAAGTTTCATTAATGTGTTTCTGTTTCCTTTTCATGAGACACTGCCAATAAGGTGCTGCTAGCTCTTTTCACGGCAGAGATGCTGCTGAAGATGTATAGCCTTGGTCTCCAGGCCTATTTTGTGTCCCTCTTCAACCGTTTTGACTGTTTCATTGTGTGTGGAGGAATCCTGGAAACAATTCTGGTTGAGACAAAGATCATGTCACCGCTGGGCATTTCGGTGTTGAGATGTGTTCGACTCCTAAGAATATTTAAAATCACAAGGTACTTTTTTGCTTCTTGGAGGGCATCTTTGGAAATGAAGGAGGGCTGCTTCCAAGTGCACAACACATGGTAGAAGACACATGCCTGTCTTTTCACTTTTTCTACCATTAAATTGGATAGTGAGAGTACTAGGTTTATGGTCTCCATTCTCTGAAGACTGGTGCTGGGTCGGGAGGGTTGCATGACTGTGATGTAGGTGGCAAGGACTGGGACAAAATCTGGCAAAGCAGGTTGGGGACACTTTAAAACAAGCAGATTCATTTAACTGAAAATTGTGGGGATAGAAGAGCTGAACTTAGACTTTTAAGTGTTGCCTACAAAAGAAGAAGTGAAAATAAAAGAGCAGATAGCCTTGTCATCTTTTATATGACCTTATGGTGATAGAGAGGTGCTCGAAAGACTGTTCTGAGCAAAAACATTTGAGGAGCCCATGCCAACATCGGGAGACTCAGCAGTGTCCTGAGAGGTAGATAGTGTCAACACCAACAGCTAAAGGCAAAAGATTTTGCCAGCCTTTCTTCTCCTTCAAAGGAGCAGTGTGTTAGGAGGGGTTCTGGGAAGAAGCCAGACATTTCCAGTGTCCAGTTTTCCCTCTTTTTCCTTTCCCTTGTATGTATATCTTCTGCATAAGTGTGCCTATGAGCTGCTTCCTGGACTTAGGCATCTCCAAAACACTAGCTAGATTTCGCAGGGTTTTTCAGCTTGGGTGTTAGTCATAGGAGAGGTTAGTTTCTGACTTGCCCAAATGGAAGCTCTTGGAACAAACCTACCAAGGTGGTCCCCAGTGCAGCACAAGGCTGGCCTTTTCCCACATGGATGGATGCCAGTCAGTGTTTATAAAAAGCTTGATTAAGGTGGTGAAAGAGTGAATCTTCTGCAAGCCTCGGTTATGAAAATGTCCCTGGAATCACTTTGAACTCCTCCCAAAAGAAATTTCACACAAACTCAGG
Organism: Tinamus guttatus; assembly: GCF_000705375.1. Next base: position 99,352 of record NW_010587995.1, read on the forward strand.
ATAAAAAACACTAAGCATGACAAAAGCATGACCAGAACTAGAAGATTGTTAAGACGGCAGAGTTTTGAAGCAGAAAAAAAAAATCAGACTTGGATTCTAGAAACATGTAAGATTTACCCTTAAAGCTTCTGAATTCTTTGTCAGGGTGGATGGCTTTCAAGGTCAGGTGGTAGACAGAAAATCAGTCTGCAATCTAAGAGACAGTGGCAAAATCAAGCTTACAATTATCAAAAGAAATAAAAATGGTCTATGTAGAAGAGTGATCATAGGAGAGAGAAAAATGTTCCAACTAAGAAGAGTTTTCAGCAAGGAAGGCATCTTTGCCCTTTTAGAAATAGTGGGGAGTTCTGATCTGGTGACTGTGGTTTTTGGATGTTTGGGTCCAAAAGTTATCATCACTGAGTTCCAGGCTTGGTTCCTGGGGAAACCAATAGCTATTCCAGGCATTAAGTGATCAGATACACCAGGGCATCACACCAACAGCTCTAAAAACATAACAATTAGCACAGCATCCTGAAGAGGTGGTTGTTTTTTCAGCACTTTTCTCCTACACAAAGTATATAATCTAGTTAGGAGAATTCTCTAATTAAAAGGCAAATATTAAGACGATATCACTCATACTTTAGGAAGGTTTAGATATTGGTATATTCAAATATTACAAAAGCTTCTGACAGTGATTGAATGTAGGAACCAACCAGCCATAGGACTAGTTACATTTATCTTCATCCTGCAGGGGAAGTACAATACAGTTCTACATGGCAGTAAATGTTATCTGAAGTGCATGTCCTGTAATTTGTGCAGAGGCCTATGTGTAAAGCGCAGTAAGAGCTCAGGAATAATGAATAATGTATTAATCGGTTTTTGCCTCCTTTCCTGTTCCTAAAATATTGGCAAGTAGGTTGCAGTAGTCTCAGATTTATCTGTGTTTTTTAATTTTCTTCATGATTTTTCCCCTGCATGGGTGAAGTTCACCCTCATGAGGAAGGCCTTAGTGCAAGTCAGCAAGCAGTACTTTAGGCCCACTCATGTCTGACTGCAGGAGAGAATGTTCTAACATTAATGCTTAGCTTTTATTTCTGAGGTTCTCTGTTAAAATACATTTTCTTTCATTATTCACTCAGCTCTAAACACAGTGGTAATTTAGTGACACTGACATTATCAGTGCTGGTAGACTATGTCACTGTAGGGCAATGATGGTACAGAAAGATACAGTCCTGGAAAGGTGGGAGGGGTAGGACACATGACAATGTAATAGTTTATGTCAAATATATATTCATAAGCAGTAACATATTGACATACAATGGGGATGGAAATGGCACAAAGCAGGGAAATTACTCTAGTGAGTATGTATCAATATGTAGCCTATTGTTTATATTTCTGTGTAGATTTTCTGTGGTGAGTATCAAACACAAACAAATTCTGGTTGCGTTAAGGAGACACACACTTCTAGCAGAAGCATGAATAAAGCTCCATAATACTATCCCATCCATCGGATGAACAACATATAATTTTAGAAAACCACGGTCAGAATTTCAAGAATATTTCTTTCAAGATCATAAGTACTATTCAGAATTGTTTCCTCCTGTGCATTAGACAAGCGGTCAAAATAATCTATTTATTTTATTGTCCTTAATATTTACAGGGCTGTCCAGAAAATCTTCCTTTGCTGAGAGAAGATAAATGATTGTCTCTTTATATGCGGTTCTTTAATGCTTTATAAGTCCCTATATTTATTCCATTATATCCTGCTGATAAATCAATTTATTCACAAGAGTATACTGAAATTAAATATTTTAAACCCAAATGCCCCCACTAAATGCTTGTGGATATCTCTCTGCTCTCTTGGGGAAGAGAGACAGGACCCCCTTTCCTGTACTTACGTTCAGAGTGGTGTTATATTGGACAAGCAGTGTGGGAAGCTTTACTACAAGGAGCCTGCCAGCTATTGCTACTGTTTTAAGCTCTGCGTTTGCCAATACCATAAAATCATAGTGGAAGGCAATAAGTGGAGAGGGAAGAGAACAAGGAAACACATTAGGTTCTAATCCAGTTCTGCAATTTGGTTTTGTGTGAGATGTTGAACAAACCATGTAACTGCTCTGTATCTTATTCCTCTCTTTTAAAACACGAACATATTCATGGCTTACTCAGTGGAATGGCACAGTGACTTATGCACTGGCATCTTCACGGACCTGAGCTGCTCAAGTGGGAGATGTCAAGAAACACATTTGTTTTCCTAGAAGTCTGATGAAGCAGCGATTCTTTCTCTTGTATCTCCTATTTTGTGCTGACTGGTCCAAAATCGCTGATTTTGTGCAGTAGTGCCCCACTCCCCACCCCTTTGTAGTGTATTAACAAAAGAGCATGGAGTGGTCAGGGATTTTTTCTTTGTCTGGGCTCCCTTCATTCCTGATGTAGAAGCTTGTGTTTTATTGAGTCACCCCAGATCTCTCTTTGCAGCTGGTTCTTCAACCTGCTAGAGTGACATATGGTAACTACAGGCTTCTAGGACACTAAGATAAGATCTCCATTAGTTCTGCTTTTTAGTCAAGTCAAGCCCTGCTTCCTTTAATATTTTCTTCTCTCCTTTTTTTGCGGGGGGAGCATCAATTTGCTTGCTTTTCAATGATGCTGTATTTCTAATTAGCACACAGAACACAGATGAAATAGCAGGAATCTTATCACCAGATCATCTCAGTTAAATGCTTTAAAGTTTCATTGTTGCATAAAAAGCTGAATCTGAAGCAAAAGAGTCTCAGACACTTATAAGAAGTGAAGATCTCATAAAAGTCTGTGCAGGCATGTTTTGAGATAGTAAAGCATCTAAGCTTCAAGTGAGTCACTGGGATTATTCACATTTGTGGTGACATTATTCTGTGCCCTTAAGGGCATTGCTGGATTGAGACCTAGAAAATGTGTGTCCTGGCAGACATCAGAGGACTTACTTAGGGAGATATTCAGTACCCTCTCAGTTCCCCGTATAAGACTGCTAAAGCCAGGGAGGTTCCATCAGGAATAAATTCATCCCCTTTTCTTTAGTCCCGCATACTTCCAAAGTGTAAATGCAAACACAGAGAGCTGTTAAGTTGCACATTCAATGGGAACATTTGGTAGCATTGAGCCTGCAGCTTCCATGCCTTTACCTTTACTCCGTAGTTTTACATTGCTCATCTCTTTAATTGCAGTTAAAGTTTAAAGCATTTTAGTTTCTGTGAAGTGCTGAAACTAGGCTGGAGGGAAAACATCACAGTTCTCTTTGAAGCTCAGCCTCTGGAGATGAACTAGTTGCTGAACTTCAGAGGACCTGGCAGAGTGCCTCTGCAGATCAGATTGCTAACCTTTACAAACTGATTGGGCTGTTCTAACATTCCTGTCTCCCATGGAAGAAGGAAAGCCTTGTTTTTACCTTGACTTTTGGGGAATATTAATTTATCTGGGATTTTAAGTGCATTTGTTTCTAATGACTACACTGCCTGCAGAACAGACAGATTTCTATGTTGAAGGATCTGACTTCCACAGAGGAGTGAAGCACTAGACATGTCTGCCATCCTTCTCACATGGAACTTCTGTCTCTGTGGAAAATATGTCTAGAAGTTGAGAATCCCTTAAAGAAAGAAAGATCCACTGTTACAGGCTTTAGAAGAAGGGAGCAGAGAAAGTTGTCTGGGTGGGAAGCACAAAGCATGGTGGTAGGCTGGATGAAATGATGCTAAAAGGAAGATACAAGATACAGTGTCGGTTTTGGTCATTGTGATCAGCAGGTGCCTTGGTGCCCTGGGGATTCTGGAAATGTCCAGGCCAACTGTCTTTGAACCCATTGCTAAGGCCTGTTCCATAGCCTGCCTAGGAAGTGTTGTAGGTTTGTTACCCAAGAGGCAGTGATACTTTGCTCACCCAACATTGAAGGGAGCTCAGGACCTTACGGATGTAGATCTGGAGTCTCTCTTTTAGGGTCCATATAAAACAAGCACTGAAAAGGGAGAAGGACCTTTAATATCTCCCTCTTTCTTCTCAGTTACAGGAAGCTTAGCAGCCTCTATCCATGAATGAGCACAAGTGCATATACACGCACACTAGCTTTTGGACAAGTCTGTATTTGCATCCAAAATGTTTCCCCATCTGTTCCTGTTAGTTATTACAGGCCATTCTCTAGAGTGAGGTATTCTGGCTGCCATAACATCTGTGAGTGTTGTAATGAGGTTGGTGAGAATGTAACTCACTGAAGCAGCAAGAACTAATCACCGTATATTGATAGAAGATTTGCAGAGCCTTAGATGGAGAGTGCTGCAATAATCTTCTGGGTGTGTGTGTGTCGTGGGGGGTGGAGGGAATTGTGTATGTACATGCGTGGTGGTAAAATTACTCATTAGCTGCAGTAGGTCTCATTATCTTAGGGAAGCACATCAATGATTCACTGCCTAACAGGGTGTTTGGAAATGCCTGCTTATATGCAGAAGGCAGTCTGAACCAATATCCTCTGCAGTCCATGAGCACCTGTTTTGGAGTGAAGAAATTTTAACTGCATCTCTTTTCTCTCCCAGATATTGGAATTCACTGAGTAACCTTGTGGCTTCACTCCTGAACTCAGTTCGCTCCATTGCATCCCTGTTGCTGCTTCTCTTCCTCTTCATTATCATCTTCTCTCTCCTGGGAATGCAACTCTTTGGGGGCAAGTTTAACTTTGATGAGATGCAGACCAGAAGGAGTACATTTGACAACTTCCCCCAGTCCCTCCTCACTGTGTTTCAGGTAAGGGCAAGAGCAGTTCTGCTGAGGCCAAGACATTGTGCTCGCACTGGGGAAGAGGGAGAAAGCAGGTCTTGCACCCTTCCTCTGCAGGCTCACAGTGCCTGAGACTGGAAATTAGGCTAACAACATTAACAGACAGGCAGCGGGCTGTGCTGTTGGAGCAGGGGTTCTCCTTCCCAGTGTTGGAAGTCCTCGTGTGCAGCGAGGCCTCCGGTGCTCAACAGGAAGGGTGACGGAATGGCCACTGCCATGTTCCTGGGCAGCACCTGCATGCCAGAGCCTACCCCCGCAGTGCTCTCCACTCACACAGTGCTGGGGACAACACGTGTGTCCACAGCACCACAACAAACATCATATGCTCTTTAAGCTGACTGCTATTTTCAGTCAAGAGCATCAGGATCATGACTGCACTTGCACCTGGAAGTAGAAGGGAAGGCTGCACTAAGTGCTGTCTTGAGTGCCATGGCTTGCACAGCCTGTCTGAAAGAGTCAGCATGTGGGAGAGAAATGCCTGGGAGGAGTGGGGAGACCTGAACAGAGTTGTCTTGCATAGCTCTTTGGTTTCAAGCATCAGTTCTCAAGGAGACATCTCAGGTTTCTTAGCACTTATGACAAGCCCACTTTGCATTCTCTCTTTTTTTCTTTTTTTTTCTTTATATTTTCTATCTCGGCACCTCCAGAGTGCCCAACAGCTGGGGGGAAGATGTGGTCTGTAGGACAGTAAGATATCTTTGTGTTAATAGGTTTTTCAAATTCTCTGTGTGGTCTAACACTGTATCCCTATTGGTGGGAATGTGTCATTTAGATCCTGACTGGGGAGGACTGGAATTCGGTGATGTATGATGGGATCATGGCTTATGGCGGCCCCTCTTTTCCAGGAATGTTGGTCTGTATTTACTTCATCATCCTCTTCATCTGTGGAAATTGTATCCTTTGATGTTATCTTTCTCCAATTCAGGCTGAATTTAAAGCCATCCTTTACTACTTTGTCATGTCAGTAAATAATGAATTTCATGCCTTACATCTTTACCTTTTCCTGAGGACTGAATTTTGGCTTTGCACTGCCAAAAGTTAAACAAGTTTGTTTAATTTTAGCTAGTGCTAAGCCTTAAAGCACATAAACAGTTGTAAGAGCCAGCTACATGCCAGTTCCACATGCCAGCTTTTATTTAGTAACTTTATATGTTTAGTGGTTTTATTTTTTATTCCCCTTAATTCCCCCCATGAGTTTTTCTTCTCTGCCTTCTCTAGAAACTAATCGCTATGTCTACCTACTGCACTTACCGAGTATTTTTGCTTTAATTGCCTTTTCAGCAATATATTCCATGTGCTTTCATCCAAACCTTATGTGGAACAAAAATATAATCTACAATATGCTATATACAAATGCTATAATAGGAGTAACATATGTTTGACAATTGATCTATGTGAGATCATATATTAACTCATGTATAAACTAAGAGGAACCATGTTCCATTTCACTTTTTGCAATCCTTGTGTACAAAGAGAAGATTGTGTGCTCTGTTATGCACTAGCCTGAGCTGGTGTTAAGTAACTTGAGTCTCTATGGCTTCACGGTGAAGTGATGACATTGTGCATATCCCAGCAGGTACAAAGCACATTGCATGAGTAGTCTCTGAGTGTCTTTTAATAAGAATTTGTTTGTAACATATGACTATAGTTCTGTTCTATATCTCAGTTTGCTCCAGATTTGTTCATGTGTAGTTTCTTCTTCGCTAATAAATAGCCCTCCTGAGTCAGAGGTGACATTTCTTGTGTACTGATTCTTCTACAAAGCCAGCTCTTTTGGCCTTTTCTCATAATTCAGATCTCTCAAACCCTGTTATTTGACATTTCAGTTGACCTACATGCCCTCTCTTCAAAGTGAGATGGTGCAATTCCATTTATCTGAAGGTCAAGTGAGACAGTCTGCCTGACAGCTCAAAAAAAAAGGTACAATTTGGATCTCTCTGTAAGTACAAAGGAAAATGTGAGCTAGCTTTGCATGCTGGCTGGCTCTGGAGCCATTAGTCCCTGAAGCCCAGGGAGTGGGTTGGTTATACTTCAAGACTAACCCTTGAACTGGAAATTATTATTATAATAAAGTTATTAGGGTATAATAAGACCCACTCTCAATGAATTTGTAGAAGAAGCTGATGTTCAGATTTGTAACATGAGAACTGAACATTGACTGACAGAACAAGAAAGAAGTTGTGATTTCTTGCCCTTCAGCTGCCCATGCAAGCCTGGTTGATAATGTATCTTCCACGCATGTGGTCTGTTAGGAAACAGTAGGGGTAGGGTTACGTGCTTGTCCATTCAATGCCTCAAATCCCGAAGGAATGCTTACTGCCCGCTAGGTCCACTCGTGTCTGCAGGAGTGCCTATAATGAGCTTGTACAACTTGAGTACATAAGCTAAAGCCAAGAAGCTGAGGTAACTAGTATTATGAAGTTTTTGAATATGTATTTAGGTGCTTTAATAAAAATGACCTAAGCTGTCAAAGATGCAGAACATTGACAGTTCCCCTTATCTTCGATGGGATTTGCTGAACTAAGTGACACTCTTTTGAGAAACCACAAACCAAAGTGTAAGTGTTCAAGTCTGGACTTGGATGCTTTATATCGATATGGAAACTCCATACCGTGTGTTGGCCATTTGGATGGAAGGTGTAGGTTTGTGCATACTGGATATGCACATCTTGAACATTTGTGTGGACTGGAAGTTTGGAAAATCCAGGAGATGTGATGACAGCTTGCTAAAAAATTTCAATCAAGACACCCTTGGTACAATGTTGTTCTGCAGTTTTCAAAGCCTGTTTTCTTTAAATAAATTGGCCATTGCCGTGGACAACCTTGCTGATGCTGAGAGTTTAACATCTGCACAGAAAGAGGAGGAAGAGGAGAAAGAAAGGAAAAAACTAGCTAGGTAAACCCATATGTATACACATATCTACATTCATATTCATGCATTTCTGTATGTGTGTATACACACACATTCTGCACAAATATGTGTGGTTATGTATGCATGTTAAGTATAGCTTCTCTGAGAATATATGCATAAAAATACATATATACGACATATATAAATAATTATTTACATATAATGTTTTGAATAAAATAATTGAAACTGAAAGACAAAAAGGTCTTCAGAGTTGGGAGTCCCCACAATTGTGACGATTTGAGCAGAAGAAAGAAGCTCTGGGTGACAGAGGAGCTCTCAGAGTGTCTGTGGAGAAAAGGCATGAAAGGGTGTCAGTATGATAATGCCATTTCAGTCTCCTTATTACCTTCTGATTGCTCTGCACCACAAGGCACGTTCTCAGATTGTCATTCCCATGACACAAGATTCAGCTTTTTTTTTTTCTCTTTGACGCCACATGCTGTTCTCCTCCTTTCAGTTCTCTTGATGTTTCTGCAGACTCTTGGGAGGCGTGAGCTGGGTGTAGAGCTTCTTTCACTCCCAGCTGCCAACAGCGGGGAAGCCTCTCCCTGCTCCCCAGCTCCTTAATTCTATTCACTCTTCCAGGCAGTTTGGAGGAGGTTGTTCTGCTTTGTACCGCACACCAGTCAGCAGGGTTTCCACGACTCTGGGAGTGGGGCAAGGGGCAAACTGTGACCCCAGAAAAGTTGGTAGGCAACCTAATGGTAGATCACAAACTCTGGGCTGAAGAAAGTTCGTGCTTTTGTCATTGGGTAGAACTGTGTGAATGAAGACAAGATCTCTGGTCACAGATTTAGAATATGCATGTGCACAAACACACAGGCACATACTGTCTACCACCCACATGCACACACAAAGAAATACATGCCAGTGAGAAAGCTACAAAATAAAAAGATGCTGCAGAGAATTAGATCAATTTCCTGCCTTTGCAAATGATTAAAAGGTGGGATCGGTATGTAGGCTAGGCTCAGGTCGGACATGCCAGCCAGCTGAGTGGTTCTTAATGTGTGCTGTACTACGTGAACTTTCTGAAAGGGAAACAGCTTTTCACCTTTGTAATTGCTTGCTTTTTATCTTGTCAAATTGTTAGGACTGCTAGTCCTGAAAAGAAACAGGAGATAGAAAAAGCAGCTGTGGAGGAGGAGACAAAGGAGGAGAAAATAGAGCTGAAATCGATCACTGCTGATGGAGAGTCGCCGCCTGCTACCAAGGTCTGCTGCCAGCCACCGCTCTCTGTGCAGTGATGGCAAGAACAGCCTGGGTTTGTGGGGGAATGAAAACCCTCTTTCTTGTCTGATAAAGGCTTTGCCACTTCTTCTTCCATTTCTGTCAGATCAACGTAGATGACTATCAGCCCAATGAAAATGAAGAAAAGAGCCCATATCCCACAACAGAGGCACCAGGTATTTTTTTTTGTTTCTTCTTATCCCTGATTCAGGAGAGAGAAGCTCCGGTTCCTAATGCACATGGAACCAAATCTCTCTCTGTCTGGCACAGTCCGAAGGCAGCAGGTGTGCTGAGCTTTTATTGCCTTCGTGATGGGACAAGGTGATGTGCCTGCCTGCGTTTGCAGGAGTATGGACTTTATCCATTTCAGTGCCTTAAACTAATTAACAACATTTTTTTTCTCTGTAAAGCACACGTTATATAACTTATGTATATTTTCAATCTTTTCAGTACTTTTTCAGTACTCAGTGTTCAGCGAAAACTCTTAACAGATACTTATGAAAGCCAAAGTGCTGACTCCCCTGTTTTGCACAACTTATCTTTTTCTCAAATTACCAATTTATTGATGTGACATTAATATAATACAAAAAGCACAAGCTT
>NW_010587998.1:0-46746 GCF_000705375.1 Tinamus guttatus
AAAAAAAAACATCAAAGCATCTACACAGAAGCAGTAACTGAATTTATATAATATCACAGCACTAAAGTGGGAACTTGAGGCAGTCAGGATCTATAGCAAGATATGCCTTTTTCTGTTACCACAAAAAAAGGGGAAGTGGCAAGCAGCACTTCAGGAAAAGATTAGTATTTATTACTCCCTCTTATCAGCAAACCAAATGCAGAGGCCAACTTGACCCTAACCAAGGGAAGGACCAAACAACAGCTCTCTGCCCTTTGTTAACATAGAACCTGTGGGTCTCCTTAAACTCTATAACAGGAAACCAAGTTTTAATAGTCCAGGAAACCAACAAGTCAAGCTAGGTCATACTGATATTCAGAGTTTAAGAAGTTTCATTATAGTGTTGCACACAATACAACTTTGGAAAGGCACCAGATTTCATTCCCTTCCCACCTCTCACTCTCCCCTTCTTTTCCTACTCCCCACAGAGGCTCTCCCACTATGCCATCACATACTGCTACAAGATATCACTCCATCACTATTCTGACGTACTCCCCAGAAGGAGCTGAAACCACACTAACATCATTCCTATTAACACAACATCAGCAATAGTGTAAATGAGTTCTTACTGAGATCTGTAATCTCCGTTTTTCCCCTTGTAGCTATAGGACATGACCTATGAGAAACGGAAAATGTAGTCAGGGTCCCACAAGCCAGAGGAAGTCTCGAAGATGTGCGTTTTACTCACCAGGTCAAGTGAGGAGAAAGGAATCAAGCCAAACTCGCATTCTTACCTGTACTGCTGGTGCTGCTTGCTCTACTTGCATTGCTTTGGATAGCATACAGAACTAATAAACCTAGAAAGATGATGCTTGTTGCCTAATTAACAGACAACACATTCTTGAACTGACCACACTTTTCAGAATCAAGCTAATCATCAATGCATCATTATTTATCCCATGTTTCTTCCTCTTGGGAAACAAAAATAAAGACAGTCAGTCATTAACTGGTTTCAAAACTACTGCTACAGCCAATGGCTATTTTACTCTTTCTTGAAAGATGTTAAAGTAAACTCCAAACTAAATGAAGTTTATACAGAAGGAAAGATAAGAAAGGGGGTGGTGATCCTACTTAACAGATACATAGATTAAAATTAGAGACAAAAATATCCCTTTGCCTCTATCTAGTCTTCGATCCACAATTACTGGCAGTCGTATTAGGGAGAACAATAAACACAGGTAAGAAAAAATGCTGCAAGTAAAGAAAAGTTGATCGAAACTAATTCAGAAAGAAAATTTACAACTCAAAAAAAACCCTTAAAAAACAGAACCAGAGAAGGATTAAGGAGATGGCATGGAAGTTTATTTAAGCATCTTTGAACTATAAAAGCATTACTTCCCAGAAGGAATAACATCCCTCACCTACGTTCAAAAATAGATGCACATACCTATACTTAATTTGTATTTAACTTATATTTATCCTGATTTGCAATAAGAACAGACTGACAGATTAGTTGCCTGCAGACTGAATCCAAAACAGACAGCAATTTAATTTTGAAATACACAGTGAAGGAAAAAAAAATAAAAAAAACACCCAACCAATAGGCAGAAGTCTCTTCAGTAGAGTTAATTCTTCACTCAACCCATTCAGTATATACATATATATATAAAAAAAAAAGGATCAAAGATTCCAGATCGGTGATTTTATCTTCCTGGAAAATGGGATCGTTTGATCCATTTGGCAAAAGCAGGACATGAAAGTTGTAACACTTTCCTCGAACTGCCAAATGCCACAAGAAAACCTTTGGGCATCTGCCACTAATCTGAAATGTTTTGATGGAAGCTGCTGACTGCAGCAGTCTGCTTACTGAGGGTTTCTAAATGCTCAAAATGTTTATAATTGAAAGAGGGGGAAATGGGCTGATTGCTTCAAGCCAAGCTCAATGTTTTAAGTTACAAATATCAAAGAGCTGGTCACTGTTCCATCTGTTTGAGCTAAGCAAAAGAAAATAGGAAAATAAAAAGAATCCACGACAAAAATGTTTCTGCAAAACAGGAGGCCATGATAAATAGCATGTATGGAGTGTGGGTTGAATGTAGCTGTGATAAAGATCTCTAATGCCACAGCACACTGCCATAGTGCCACACTATTTTGTAAGTGATGCCCAAGCACAGCAACAAAGGGCAATGAGAGCAGGCCCTCCCTGGCTGAAGGAAAAGGAAGTGAGGATGCCCTGGAAAACACACTGCAAACTGAACTGATCTCCTTGAGACCTTGCAGGAAAACCTCCCTTTCTGATTCACTGCAAACCTGCCCAGGAAAGAGGACGATAGCAGAACTTCTTCCTGAAGCTACGGCCAATAAAGGGCAAATCTTTGCCCTAAACATTTAGAAGTGCAGGTGAATGTTGTCATTCTGCATGGAGACAACAGCTTACTTGAGGACATTCAAGAAGCAAGTAAAAGGTACAAACATTGCATAAGAAGTCCCTGCTGTGCAAATTGCATTGCAAGAAGAATTTACTCAATTGGAATTTTTTGGAGAACCTCCGGAGCAAAATCCAATGGTTCTGATAAATTATGTTTCACTAATAGAGTGGAATTAGAGATATTATGTTCCACACATAGGGCTGCCTACATTTTAAGTTGCCCAAAAGGAAAAATACTATCCTTCTTGCAGGACAACCAAGCTGGACTCTTTGTTTTTAGTGCTTTTTCCCAGAAGTACTGATGTGTTCCAGAGCACCTCATGCAACTTATCCCTCCTGGGAGCGCTAATTCAATTACTGTGCACTTTCAACACACTCTACACAAACCCTCTGTTGCAAGCCAGATAAACTAACTTACAGGTCTTCAAGGAGGAGGATGGGAATTAATGGAAAAGCCACTTAGGCATTAGGGCTCTAAGCATTTAAACATTTCCTTTATCAAAGCAGTGGATTGGCAGAATAGACAAGTATGAGAAGGATAATGATGTCAAGATTTGCCACCCCTGGGCTTCCAAAGATCACTTAAAATACGAAGTTTTCCAAATGATCTTGCTTAAGTATTGTTAGAAGTATGTAAGTAGAGGTGCAGAAAAGATCAGCTAATTATCCCGATCTTCTCTAAAGCTGCTTTGCATTTAAGGAGCTGTAGTCAAAGCAGAAAACACAGCACAGAAGAATGACCAGTCACAAGAAGAGAGGATGCACAGTCAGGACTATTTGCCTGTGGGCAGCCCTACTGGATCTTGCTTAGCAGTCTCATAGGTGATATAGATACTTGCAGACTTAAACTTATAGATTTTCAGGTCAGAAATTCAAGTCTTGCTACTGTCCCCTCAGCATTTTGCCAAGTTCCAGTCCAAGTGGGAGGGAGGAACTAGGCAAGTTACTAAAGCAGGTGCTGATAGGCCACATGCCCCACACTTCCCAGAATGTCTAAATACAGCCAAAAACCTGCTTGCTAAACACCAGGTAGTAACATCTGCTAAAACCATCTTCTTTCCAAGTAAAAATCAAAACAACAGCAGAATAGGTTAACTGCTGGGGAGCAGGGGTAAAGAGAGCAAGGATAGTGAAAGGCACTCATGAAAAACTGCTTCTGATGAGAAAGAATTGCTTGCAATATGGAATTTTTTTTTCTCTACAAAGAAACAGAAACAGAGAAGGAAAGAAATGCTACCAGCAGGATCTTTCTATTTGTTTAAGAAAACAAACCAACAAAGCCAGTCAGAGACTTGCTACTTGGATAGCTCTGACAGAAAGGCTCATGAGCTAAAACTTCTGCTGGGAGTAATGGTGTAATCAGGGAAGCAAAAGAGCCATCATTCTAGCTGTTCCTGAAAATGAGAGATTGTGTAGCTATTAAACTAGATTGTAGATACAGAAATACATTCATATCTTCTTTTATATGAGGCTGAGTACACAAAAAAAGCAGTTTGTTCTACAGCATTTTAAGTTAGAGCAGATTCCACTCTGCTTTATTTGTGAAGTTCTGTGTATTTCTGTAAGGTGCCAAATATGATGGGTATGATTTTTAAAGACGACAGGAATTTCTTGGAAATAAGACTAGCATTTTCTGAAGGGGAAGGGAAGATAGGGTTTCATACATCAGCAATGAAGATTAGTAAAAATTTTTATTTGCCCAAGTTTAAATTAGCTGTGCTGTTGCCCTTTTTTGTTTTACTTTAAAGGTCCATACAGAAAATAACAAAAATGTGATTCTGGAGAGATGCTTCAAAGAGATCCTGATGACATCAGGGGTATTTACACTGACAGTAGCATTATGGAATTCAGAGTACTTTTAAGGTTATGGCTGAATAATTGCCAGGCCTATGTGCTACATATTCTAATTGAAATTTTACACTCTGGCACAAACTACAAATCCTAAATATAGGCAATCTTTTCTTTGGAACTTGCTACACAAATATACACAAAATTATGACAATTTAATTGGACATTTAAAAAAAAAAGCAGTCTAAAGAATCTTCAAGCCAACCACTTTAGCACTGTCAATGGTAAGCACTGTGACATTCAAAGCTCTTGCTTCACCCTTAAGGAGTGTGGTAATTTGCTAGAGCCAAAGAGAACAGATAAACTGATTACTTAGCTTCTCTACTAATATTTCCTATGTAGCTGTCTCATGATTTACTATTGTGTTATTCCACAAATGAAATCAGATAGGAAAACATGAATACAAGGTCCAAGTTCTCCGGACAGTCATCAAAATCCCATGGTAGCATTGCTTTCCGTAATACAAAAGCTTGTCTCCCAGCATGATGGTAGCATCAGACGTGATTAAACCTGGTGAAGCCAGAGCTTTTCCTTTATCTAGCCCAGGCAGCCCCAAACACCCATCTGCCCTGCTGCCTCCCTTCTCCCATTTCTATATTAAAGCTTTTCCAGGCAAATAACTTGGGGAACATAACAAGAGCTGCAGAGGCAGGGCACAGCTGATAACGCACAACTTCCCAAAATGAAGAGCTGTGCTTCCCAGAGCAATGCACTGGGCAAACTCTGAGAGGTGAGGGAGAGAGGCTGGGAATGAAGGATGCTTTACAATTACTGTTTGCTCACAGAATTCCTCAGAGATCAATAGTGCAGGAATTACATTCATTTCAATGGGATTCATTTGTAGATAGAATGTTACAAAAAGCAAATGCTGCACATAACATAGTAAGTTTAACTATACTACACTGGCCATGGTAATTTGGGTCACTGTGAAAGACATTTTTTACTACAGAAGAAATCAGGCCTTAGGAGGGACTGGAAGGGCCTCAAAAATTTTAGTAAGATGTGCTCTACTACATTTAGCACTGATACCTTTAAAACAGAAAAAGCAAATACTCTGCAAATTAAGATATTAATGCAGTTTCAATGTCAAATTAACATATTAGGAGAAGAAAACAATCTGGCAAAGCACCAATCCAGCAAAGTATTTGGACAACTTCAAGCATATGAGTAGCCTCACTGAAATAAGGGGGGGAAGGTTTGAAGGTAAAAATATGTCCATGATGAAATGTACTTCTAGCTTAAGACTCTGACATGTTCAGAGTCACCATTAATAGTCTTTATAAACCATAACCCTTTACAAATTTAAACAACTCTCTATACAACCCCATTCAAATTGCATGTGATTTTAATAGCATCCCCTACCTTAAACTATTAAGGACTGAGAGAATGGAGTCTGGAAAGGATTTCAGGGTTTGTTCCCAGTTTTTGATTTACATTTGGTGATTAGCCCTATGCCTTATTTCAGAAAGCACGCAAGAAAACAATCATTTTGGAAAGCAATGGCACAGAATCATAAAAAAATAAGGTTGAAAGGATCTCAGAAGGTCATTTACAATAATATTTCTCAACCTCTTTAAATTCAGAGATCCCTAAACCTTCCTGAAACAAAGTTCAGAGGCCATATTGAGCAGTGTTGCTACAATCCATTTATGACAAAGTCAAATCCAGGCCTAAATGAACATTCGGGTTTCTTTTTTGTTTGTTTGTTTGTTGTTGTTGTTTTTGTTTTGTTTTGTTTTTTTTGCTTTTACTTTCGCTCTTTGCTTCTATACAGGTTGCTTTTCGTTGTTGTCCAGATGAAACTTCAGGCAAATTTTTGTGAGGCCACCAATTGAGATACACAAATCCAAACCACCTTCCTGACTAAGATGGATTCAACTATATCTGATAGATAAATATCTAATCTGTTTCAAAAACCTCCAGTAGCGATGATGCCACAATTTCTCAAACTCTAGATGTTTAACCACCTCAACTTTTGGAAGATCCTTCTAAAGCCAACTTAAACCTTTCAACAATATGAAGTTCTTATTGTTTGTCCTGATCACTATGAATCACCAACAAATTTGCCCCAACAAACTTTTCTAATGCACTGGAAGACTTGTTAATGACTTTCCTTAGACTTCTTCTTCTAAAGTATAATGACTGTCATTTTAGCAGTGGTATGACACTGTTAATTCCTGTTCCTTTTCTACAAAACCATTACCTGGGTAGTTCTTCCCAATTTTGTTTTGTGCAGATGTCTGTTGAAAAGCTGAACTTTCTTTCTCCAGACCATTTCTCCAAATAATCAATATTTTGAATCTTGATATTGTCTTGAGGTATTCATGTGCTCTGCTGAGTTTGATGTTATTATTCCAGTAACTACATGATATATGAAAATTGCAAGCAATGATAGGCCAAGTACAGATCCCTTAGAAACCTCAAACAATACACCCTTCTGACTGTGAACTTCCTTCAAAATACTACTTTCCAAACATCTGTTCTCCACTTCATTTAGACATGTACTTCATTACACAATAAAAATCAATTGATTTTAAATTGGTAATCATCAATAAACACAAATTTTGAACTGTCTTCCTCCTTAAATGCTCCAGTTACAACTCCTGCTCTGAGATGGTACTGGCAATTGTTAACTCCTAGGAATAAGGGAAGAAAAGCCTCTGAGTCACAATTTGGAAAAAGAAGAGGCTGAGACTGCCCAGAAATGAAAACCAATGGGCCCCGAGGTTTCCTATGAAACAAGAGACATTTGAGCTGAAACTAGCCAAAAAGAGGAGGAACAATGAACACTGGCAAGCAAAAATAACTGTTCATTTTAACCATCAATATTCAATAAGAATAAATGCCAAATTCTGAAAGTCTACATATCTGTCTGCTGCTTCTTTCTTAGCCACAAGGCCTGTCACAACAGAAAATTAGATTGTTTTGACATAATTTGGTCTCAACGAATCTGTTTTGGCTGTTAGAATTGGCATATACAATTTGAGACTTCAAAAGATTTATCTCACTGAAAAGGTAAGGCCAATAATGGAAGTTCTGATGGGCCTAACAAGAGAGCGTCATAATAAATCACTCAAGAGAACTTGGTTCAGCACAGTAAGGAATCAGAAAAAAACACCGTTACTACTTACCTGACTTGCTAAAAGAGAATTACTCTTACTTCTACTATAAACGTATGCGTGTCGTATGGAGAAAAGCATGAGCTAAACATATATAACACAACATAAATCTCAGGAGAAAAGAAATTCCTTTCCTTTTAACACTGCTTTCCTTGTGTAGTAAACTTGGTGACTGGCAGTACATTTCCATCCAAATATGCACACATACAAAATTACAGATACATCTCACTCCCCCAGTAACTTTATAACATGTTGCTAGGTAACAGTGCACACAAGTCAGGTTTCAAGACCTTTAGTAAGTCACCATAAAATAACTGCATAGACCTTTTGCATGAATAAAGTGCATTTGTATTCTTTTTCTGATGCCAATAGATCAGACATTGAAAACATGACCAGTGGCCAAACTGTAAACAGCTCCCCATGAACTGCTACAAGAAAAACAACAGATTAAAATGTTGGGTGTTTTTTCAGCTTTCTTTCCCCTCTCACGCTCTGCTCTCCTTTGTGCTATACACGACCGTCATGAGCACCACCATGTACCATTCAGCACAGCAGATGCGTAGAGCCTCTTAGTGCACAACAGGTACTTAAGCAATACTAATTTAAAATAGATGTCAGAATGACAACACATGTAGGACATTGGTCAGACAACATCAACACAGGTTTCATATAGATTTCCTATGTGAAACTCAACTAAAAAAAAGTCATGTGAACCAAAACAGACTCTCTTGTGCTGCATTTTTTGGTCATAATAATAAATTATGTCAACAATTGTTTGAAAAAAGAGAGGCTCTGTGGATTATTCTAAACCCCACAAGAAACCCTTAGTCCCAAGCAATTTTACTTCCAAGCACTTTACAAACGTTACAAACGTTAACGTTTGTAAAGTACTTGGAAGTATTTTATTCTACTTTATTCTTTTTCTTGGTTGGAATGCAACCTACATTCCACTTAAGGGAAAATGTCTTTTTTTATTTAAAAGGATATCTTTTATCTCCAAAGCCTAAAAACTACCATAAGGACTGCCAACTCCTTTCAAAACAAAAGTTTCTTTAGTGAAACTTTTCCCGCCTTCTTCCTCTTTCAATTGTGAAAACATTCAGTACAGAACATCTCCCCAGGACATCCCCAGGGCTGAAATGGTCAAATCAGTAAGAAAACACGTAACATATGATAGATTCTCCCTCCTCATGCCTTCAGATTTTCACATATTCATATGATTCTCAGAGCAATAATTTGACTAAGAAAAAAAGAAAAAGAATAAACCCATGGTTGCATTAGACAGAGATGAAGAAAAACATCTTCATGGAGAAAAACATCTTCAGAAGTTGCTCTAGAACCTCTGTCATTACCAATTTTTTGAATGATAATAACCAAGAAATCCAGTAACACAGTTTCATACTTGACAAGCGTTGAATATTGGCCTCGCATGCTCCTGTGAAAAGAAAGCCAGCAATGCTTTACTGGTCCTAGCAAACAGACGGGCAAAGGCAGAGAAGTTAAGGTCTGAATTTTCCAAGATGCTGGGAATTTGCAACCTTTGAACCTTTGGTGATTTTAAACTGGAACAGGTATTCAAAAACACACCAAACAGGACTTGCCAAGCTAATTGCCAATGAACATCAAAACCTGGAAAACAAGTTCTTACTCTCAACTGCAGTTTTTAAAATAAGCAATATCCTTGTCTTCTCTCCCCACTTGCCCTCTTCCCTCAACCATGCATCTCCCTCATCAAAAGAAGCAGTAAGAGATAGTAAAGAAGTTGCAACATTTCTTTCCTTGCAATTACATGATACTGCAGACCCAGGGGTTCTTAACATGTAAAGGTGTAGCTGATGCTGCCACTGATGCTGAGCTGACATTACCTGACAGCTTCATGAGAAAATCTGATGCCATCTTGACAGAGATGTCTTGACTGAATAGTGCCGATGCTGTGTTGGCCACAAAGTCAGGGGAGTCCTTCAGCTTGGTGTTGTTGGGGGCTCTATCAACAGTACTAAGAGCAAAAGGTGAGGCTGCGAGGCCGGTGTTGTCTTTGGGCTCTTCTTTCACTAGCAAAGGTGGAATGCCTCCACTAGGCTGCCCGGCCACCTCAGGCGTTTTAGACACAGCCAATGATCCCGGGAGGTCAGGTCCACCTCCTTCCCTCTGTGGGCCAGGGCAGGAGTCACTAGTTAGCTGTGGTGACCCCTTCACCTCTGTTTCTGGTATTTCCTCCTTCACTTTGGATTCTGTCCTGAGGAAATGCTGATGGCAGCGCATATGGAGTTTCAGGCTGAAGTGGCGTGAGGAGGTAAAAGGGCACAGCTGGCATTGAAAGGTCTCACCCCTGTCCTGATGCTGATGGACCTGGTTCAGAAGGTGAAAGATAAAAGCACGTATTAAACAAAACAGTTCACAAGCATTACAAAAACCTCAGTTCTATGCTTTATATATCATTTTTAAAAAGGAAAGTCAACTAACGAATGAACTCTTCATTCTGAGCACTTGGAAAGAAGTCAGGTACTAAGAACAGCAAGATTCTTTCACGCAGAAATCAAAGAACATAAACATCAGACTTGACTAAAAAGAAAAAATAACCAGCTACATCTTTTTTTTTCTGCAGCATGGAAATGAAGAAGGGATCTTTGGTGAAAGAGTCCTTATAAACTGGTCTTGATGACCTGTCACTGCCTAAAAAAGATTTCCAGGCTGTAGTTAAGACACTTTCTTGACTGGGAGGGGCAAAGGCAAGAAAAAAAAAAAAAAAAAAAAAAAAAAAAAAAAAAAAGAAAAAAAAAAGGAGAGAGGGGAAGCAAAAGAGGGGAAGCGAGAAAGCAAAAGCAAAAAAAGGGCAAAAAAGACCTTATCTATTATATCTAAATCTATTATATGCTCTGCTAAGCTTAAATCTGTCTGCGCAACCTCATAAATACCAATGTTTAGAGCAACCCACCAAAACTCCAACTTGAGCAGTAATATCAATTTATCTATCATTAGGGCAAAACACAGCAGCTGGCAATACCAAGGAGCTATTGAAACGTTTTGTTGCAAACAAAATATAATTACTATTAAAACATTTTGTTGCAAATTAAGTCTACCAGAAAATTACCGGTTCTGTTACAATAAAACACCAATGAGAGAGATTTTTATTACATTCTACTTTATCAGTGAATTAATGACCGAAGTTCATTTTACTGTTCTCACATTTTGACTGCAAGCTCTTCCTCATACAGAACATGCATTCCAACATAACACCCCCTAGTTACCACAGGCCTCATCCTGATTACCTTTTAAAGAGAAGTCTGTCCATCCATCCATTTGTAATGGTTTACATTCTAGCTATCTGAACAGACACAGATACTAATATAAGTTATATACATAATTAAAATATTAATTACACAATATCTTGGTTAACACAGTACTGGCAGGTATACTGAAGAGTTTTCTTCTCCACAGTCTCCTCAACACATTTTAAACCCTGACAGCAGCCCTTGGGACTATTTCCTGCAGAATGACTGCCAAATACATACATTCGTTCCTTACTAATTGATGAATAGGTGATTAGGGCAAACAGGAACCAACTGAGCTCCATACATTCATTTTCACTTGTAACTTGAGTTGGTTGGAAACATTTCAGTGAGACAGATTTCTGTTGGGAAATGGCGATTTGTGGAGCCCAAAATATTTGACCTGAAACACACGAGAGTTTTAATGAACAAATCGGGCACGATTCCTCCCCTTTGCCGAGTGCCTCTCTACCTCCCCTCCCAGGGCTTGGCTCAAAAGCAGCCAGCTGTGCCAGGTTTTCAAAGCTCACTGCCACAGCCTGGAAGTCTAAAAACACCCGAGAGCCCCAGCTCTAATCAAAGCTCAGCACTACAGCAAGGCGCCAGGAAGGCCTGGCTCTCGCTAAGGCTCTCGGTACTTGTTGGCTTCCTGCAGAACTGAGGTCTAGACCCTGAGAATCCTGGTGCATATCCTGCTGACCCTGGGGTAGTCGTAGCATGTCCCAATCATGACCTTGGCAAATTCCAGGTTGGAGGAAGTTTCACATTTAGCCTCATTCATTCTGTATACAGTAAGATTAATTCGGCCACAAGCTCATAGCCAGCATTTCCAGATCTACTTTGCAACATACACAGGATCTGAACTCAGGCCTGCCAGGAGTGAGTTCTTCCTCTAGGCCTCTTTACATTCAGTGAAAACAGATTTCAGTAGTGCTATATAACTTCTCTTTCAATGGATGCTCAAGGACCCCAAAGATTGTACCAAACAAACAGCAAGAGAGAATTCCTGTTGGCCAGCATCTTTGCAAAATGGCATTCTCTGTATGTATAAACATGACATGTACAGACAAGTAATTCCGAACCTTAAAATTGCAACTGTCAACAAAAATAATAAAACAGAAGTTAATGTTAACCTCAGACAGTTTTAAAGCAGCAACCTTGTAGATAAACAGCAGCACCATAAATTCTAAATATTAACACATTACAATAAAACTGCTAACAAGATTATCTATCCACACTACTGGAAACAGGATGGTCTGTAAGCATGGCAGTATGGAAGCAATTTTCTTCACAAAAACCACTGATATGCACTAATGGTAGCAAGCACCCTTCACCATGGCAACTTTACATCTTACACCCACTAAGGCTCTATGTGCCAGGGTTTCTCTCCAGGATCTCCACTCATCATTTCCCTGTACATATTTAAGCACCTCTTCTAGAGACCACAATCACCAATGAGCTTGCAGAGGCTGTCGCTGCTTCAGTCAAGTGGCCAAGTCTGTGTGAGAGCCCACCTTCTCTTCTATTTTCTTATTCAACATCTAAAAGAGCCAAGAGTCTTCAGTGTACAGTTCTCTGGTAATAGTCAAGGTAGAAAAAGAAGCAAGAAGCCTCGCTGAGCTCTGCAGAGGGCCACAGGGGAGATCTAAGCCACACAACATTACAGCTCAAAAAGCTGCCTGCTTCCTCTGTGAGGCAAGGAACAGCTTTCACTCACACCAACAGATGTCCTAGAGCCAATGAGACCTCTGTTACTGGTGGCAGGGTTACTGCAAGGAAGGAAGCAATATCACAGAATCACAGAATGCTTAGGGTTGGAAGGGACCTCTAGAGATCATCTAGTCCAACCCTCCTGCTCCAGCAGGGACACCCAGAGCACATGGTGGCATCCAGGCAGGTTTGGAAGATCTCCAGAGAAGGAGACTACACAACCTCTCTGGGCAGCCCGTTCCAGGGCTCTGTCACCCTCACAGTCAACAAGTTCTTCTTCATATGGAGGTGGAACTTCCTGTGTTTCAACTTACACCCGTTACCCCTCATCCTGTCACCGGCCACCTTGGAGAAAAGCCTGGCCCCATCCTCCTTACAAACATCCCTCAGTTACTTGAACATGCTAATCTTTGGTAGTCTTTTCTCCAGACTAAACAGGCCCAGCTCACTCAGTCTTTCCTTGTATGACAAATGCTCCAGCCCCTTAATCATCTTCATGGCTCTCCACTGGACACTCTCTATTCTGCTCAATGTCCTTCTTGTACTGGGGAGCCAAGAACTGCACCAAATACTCCAGGTGCGGCCTCACCAGAGCTGAGTAGAGGGGGAGGATCCCCTCCCTCCACCTGCTGGCAATGCTCCTCCTGATGCAGCCAGGATCCCATTGGCCTTCTTGGCCACAAGGGCACATTGCTGACTCATGGTTAACCTGTTGTCAACCAGGACTCCCAAATCCCTCTGCGGAGCTGCTTTCCAACAGGTCAATCTCTAGTCTGTACTGGTGCCTGGGTTTATTCCTCCCCAGGCGGAGGACCCTGCACTTTTCCTCGTTGAACCTCATAAGATTCCTCTCTGCCCAACTCTCCATCCTGTCTACGTCTCTCTGAATGGCAGCACAGCCCTCGGGAGTGTCGGCCACTCCTCCCAGTTTAGTGTCATCTGCAGACTTGCTGAAGGTGCACTCTATGCCCTCATCCAAGTCATTGATGAACAAGTTGAAGAGCACCGGGCCCAGTACTGGTACAATGAGAACCTCTTGTAAGGACAGCCAACTCTATTCTCCTGCGGCAGGAAGAGACAAGGGGGCAACTGACAGGATTTCTCCAAAGTCCCAGTTACAGCCTTGCTGTTGTTTTATCTGGATCACTCTGAATTATGCTGCAATGAACTGGAGTGCATAAGCTGTTCATAGAGAAAGTTTGTTCCAAAATCCCGAAGAATTACAGTTGACTAGCACCAAAAAGCATAAAGGACTTTTAGTTCCTGAGTCTATTTCATGTAGCTGTGAATATTCCCCCTGACTGTAAAGCACTTGCATCCTCTTTATTTTATCCTACAGTCTTCCTAGCCTCAAAAGATGCTTTGTGGTTTCTGTGTTTTGTTTTTTTTCCTGCACATTTTTGATATGAAGTACACAAGTTTCTACGGATCTACACACTGCTTATAAGCTTCAGCACTAGTTTGAGAATTGGGAGACAAATTATCTATTGGTTAGAAAAAGAAAGGCGGGGGGGCTTCTTTCAGTTTCACTTGATGCCTCTATATTGTCATAATTTCATTATTATGTCTACCACACATTATTTTGATCACACGTTTCTAGCCGTAGTAGTCCCATTGTTTTCAGTTTCTTTCTTCAAAGAGAGTTCTTGTCATCCCACTAATCATTTAATTATCATCTTTTTAAAACTTCTTGTTTTTGATATATTCTTTTGATGCATAATGACTAGAACCAAGTATCACATCTTAAGTGAGAGCATGTCATGTATTTGTATAATAATATTGTAGTTCTTTCAGTGTTATTTCTGTTCTGTTCTACATTCAAATATTCTAATGTACTCTTTACTCACTGCTGCACATGCTGAGAAAACATCTTCAATGATTTGCCTACAATGATACTCAGATATCTTCCCTGAGTAGTTGAGAGGTCTTCATCTCCCACCTATTGTATGTTCTCTGCCTTTTCATTTAGTGCTCTTTTCTGACAAGCTCCCTCATCTTAAAAATACTGCATTTTCAAAAGTTTAGTGCTATAGTGCTAGTATTGATATAATCCTTCCCCTCAGTATGCATACATTATTTATACAGTATTTTCTTTTTGAAACTGTTTTCTTGCTTTGCTAAAAAGTGAAGCTTCTCTGCATGGCTGGATATGCCATTCAAAAACGTTTTTTAGAGGCTTTAGGGCATCAATGCGTTTCCTGTCTTAGCCCTGTCTCCTATGTAAGAAGTGATTCATTTAAAAAGTAGGCATTTTAAGTCACTTGTATGTGTCTGAAACTTGGGGCACATATATTAACTTGTTGAAAAGTTGTATAAGTTTGTATTACCTCCCCTCAACTGAGGTGAAGCAACAGTCACAAGAGCCTCTCATTATTGTTCAAGCTTTGTTTAAACAAAACTAAACAAGAAAATTCCCATGAAACGCAGCCACCCTCCTTCCCACAATATGGTACAGATGTTTCAAAAATAACCTCTCTATGATTCATCAAAAGGTATTGTGAATACTCTTTCATTTTTCTGACAGACTACAAGGAAGGGGGAAGAAAAAGAGAGAAGTAAATCACCTGGCTACATTTTTCAGAGCATTTTTATTTTTATTCCCACAATTATGTAATTTATAGCTTCTCTCTAATCAGGAGGGTGATTGTAACTCTCTTAATGCTACACAGGAGTATTAACCTAAGATCTCATTACCTGGTCCCTCTCCTCAAGAAATAGAAACATAAAGTTCCTGTGGTTGAGCATCATGTTAATTGTGTGCCCTTACATCTACTTTCTCTGTTAAACTTCATCTTGCATTTCTTCATTTTCTGTCATACCATTCTGCTTCAGTAAGTGTTGATTATGCCAAGCTTCTCTTCCACTGCTAGAAGAGCTGGTTCATGCATTTCTGCGTTATATCTATATAGCAGAACAAGGAACATTTATAGATATTATTTTTGGCCATATGCTTCTCTTCCCATTCTCTTTCCAAGTGCTCAGACTAATATCCCATTGTTTTCTTGGAACATATTTCTATGATCTCACAGACTATTCTTCCACCAATTACTCAGGCATGCTCCAAAGATACCAACTGGACAAAATCTGACTGATGCTTGTGGTGTTGCTCCGATGTAAATTTAATCCCCAACTGCTTATCAGGAACAACAGCATAGTTTGAAATTGAAAAATTACACTACTCCTTTCTGTTGCTTTTTGATGCTTCAGAACAAGCAAAAAATATTTCTTCCCTCAAGGAGCAAACAACATATCCCAACTGAGTATGTATTTAGATAAGCAGAGTGAAGGTCTTGTGAACAATTCTTGCTGCCTGCCTCGACAAGACCCATCCATTTGTTCAGGTTCATTTACAACATTCTCAGAGCCCTTGGAAATCATGCTATGATACCAGAATTAAGTGCCAAGATGCTAAACAGATCCGAGCAGAGAACGGCCAAAACCTGCAGTTATGTAAGTGTTATAATTTGTCTCCAGAATAGATTAATAAAATTCTGTACCATGCCTATTTTAGGATTTTTCTAAGGTGCCTATCACTGGGGAATCTAAATGCCACACAACAATATAGGTAAAAGTGTGCTTTAAAAGGCAGCATTCTCGATCTGCCTTGTTCATTTGCATCTGCTTGGGTTTTTTCCTTCCACTTTCCTTCTTGCCTTTCACTTCCTTGCCTGCAGTTCAGAGTTGGTCCTGGCAAAGTGCCCTTACTGGAGGAAAACCTCATCAATATGGGGGCAGTACATGTAGATCTGAATATGGACAAGGATGGACTGATTCCAGCCTTCCCTCTAGTAAGATCTTCTCTAGCAGACAACAAGGAATGTTGGCACTGTCGTGTTCTAGTCCGAAAGATTTGGCATGCAATCACTAACATAAAACTACACCTTAATTATATACTACAGTTACTATTTATTAGCCTAAAAATATACACAATAAGAAAATCCCACATGCACACACACAAATCACCAATGGAAATCATACCTCTGACCTCCAACTTTCATCAGAGAATGCCTACAATAATCTAGAAAAAAGAGGGAGTATTCCATCTTAGGGCTATACTGCCAGGGAGGAAATAAAGATAACACTTCTAGATTGTGGAGACTTCAGCTGTCCACCAAAACACCCCAGTAAGTTTTGTCTGTTATCTTGATCAATGGAATATAAAGCCTGAAAACTAAAGAGGAGTATATGGGAAAAAAAATATTGGCTTACAATGACCAATATTCCTTGAGTAAAAATTGGCTTATAATGATGAACAATACCAATCTAAGACAATAATTTTGACTAGTATTTTGTTTCTGAAAAGCAAATATGTCTTCATCTGCAGCCACTATTGACTTATGGGGAATGAGAAAGAGAAAAGGGTGGAAGGCCAGAGGCAGCTCTGCCTTTGTGAGTTGTTGGTCACCAAGGGGATCTCAAATGATTCTGGGACAACAAAGATATCTGAAACCTCCAAATGGCACAACCAGGACGCTGGATCCCAGAAAATCTCAGCTTTACTATACTATTGCTGATGGGTATTTATTCATCTTGATCACTGTTAGCTTATATATGCTCAGTTTTGTAAGTTCATACTTTTTTTTAAACGTACAGACATAAAAGCAACACTTTTTTTATACAATTAGAAAATAAATGTTATTTTTTCAAACCTGGTATTAATTTATATCATCCTCAAAAGGAAACTCAAGTCATATCTGACTAACATATCCCCTACCTCAATCACCTGCTATTACGTATGCATTTCCACTTCACCTTGATTTTGACTTGATACAAATTGCCTTTATGACATGCCTAATCAAATGAGAAAACACATCAAAACACTACCTGGAAATAACTAAAGAACACTGTGTTACATGTTTGTACAGCGGGTCTTTCTGTAGGATGATGCACAGTTAGTTAATGAAGGAGCTGATGGTAGGTGGGCAGAAAAGAGCACAAGGGTTTCAGACAGCCATCAATCCGACAGAGGCTCTTCCAGACAAAGGCTCTATACTAATTTTCCCCAACAACCTACCTCTGACCTCCTATGGAAATCATCTTGCCAAAAGGAAGGGATAGGCTCTCAGCCTGTAACTACAATAATCCCCCAAAGGCACAAAATGCAGTGATCGAGAATTCCTGTTGGGAATAATAGGGATATCCTTTAGAAAGCAAGGGCCAGCAACAGGCCTCTGCCAAGGAAGAGCAAGTTTGTAAGTGATGCATGCTCCTGCACGGATTGTCACCAACTGAGAACAAAAGCCTTTCTCATTACATTTTGTTCCCATCCTTTCAGGCCAGCAGTTCTGCTCAGGAAAACCATTTGACTCCTTCAGTCAGAGCAAAACACCAAATGCAAAAAGAACGAACTGCAAATACCAAACCTAATTGTACCTGATGATACATCAAGAACACATAGGGCTAGTGCACTGACCCACACTACTTATGGGACTGGCCTTCAGATCTGAGGGGGATGATTTCAGATCCAGTGGGACCTGAGGTGCAGCAAGATCTGCTTTTGTGATCAGTGGAATCATCTGGATTTATACTTAAATAAACAGTTACTCGCATGTAAGCAAGGTTAGACTTCTGTCTAGTGATCTCAGATGTTGTAATTGCATATCTAAAAGCTGAGCAGATACTCCTGCCCCCCTCCACACCAGTCCTGTACTCTATTATAGGCATTGTCTGAAGCAGACAAAATGAAAAAATAAAGCATTTCATTGCTACTATATTTGCATTTGCATTAACAAAGGAAACTTTCAACAAAAAAATAAAGCAGTTCATTGCTACTATATTTGCATTAACAAAGGAAACTTTCAACACTTCAGCTTCTTCACTTGTGGATTAACAGGCTATGTACCACTTTTAATTCACCAAGTATGCTCTACAGTATGTAAAACTGGGCACTTTGCACCTTGTTACCATTGTAGTTATCTCAGCTAAACACAGATAGAGCTCTTTCCATTGAATTTTCCCATTTTTGGCATGTTATCCCAGGTGTTAGATTTCCTTCACATCATCATCTTCTACAGCCTGAAACCTGAAGTTAAAACTTCAAGTCTGGCTACTGCAAGTAAAAGAGAACCCCACGCTAGTGATGGCTGAGTTGATGCCCATTCAGTATAGGGCAAAGCCGTGCAGAGATACTGGCCTGTGCCTGAAAGCAGCAATGCTGTGTTTGCACAGTGACGCATCTCAGCTAAGAGCCCCTGTTTCATGCAGTTCCAGAACTAAATCCACCACAGACCGTTCATGCTGCATTCCACTGCAACAAGCTGACATAACACAAGGTATAACACAAGGCATTTTATGCAGTGCCCACACTACATAAAACGGAAACCAAGTTATTTCTTCATCTTCTTACAATCTATTTATTTAAATACATCATTAGTAGAACAGATAGGGAAATCCTGTTCTTCCAAATATGACTGAAATAACTTTCTTACATTAATATCTTTAGACTGATGATTCAAGTCTGTCAGCAAGTCCTTTCCTTACCTTCATGTGTGATTTGAGATTGTCCTTGCGTGCACAGCGAAATGGACAGAGTGGACATTGATGACTTTTTAAACCTGTATGAATCACCATGTGCCGTTTCCAGTAACTCTTCCTCTTGATAACCAAACCACAGATTGGACACTGGAAAGGTTTTCCTCCTTCTTCCTCTGAGGCTTAGCAGAAGAGGGGAAAAAAAGAGAGGATCCTTTACAGCCACTTGTCGAATACTTTCCCCTTGTAAACATACTCAAGATACCATTTTTCAATGCTAGAATTTCATCTGCAAAGAGACACATTAGTTAAACAACATTTACCAGAAATTTCAATTCTGTTCCTTGCATATCCCCTTCCTCTTAATCTAGTTATTCTCCCTCTGAGAAAGGTCAGATTAATTTACAAAGGTTAATGTCTAAAACATCCTTTGGCTAATCAGTAGGAGATGCTACTCTATCTCACCTGGTCCTGATGTTCCTTATAATTTAACAGAACTGAGATGAATGTCTCATAACATCACTTTGTAGCCTCATTTCCTATTCAATGTCAGTTGTATGAGGGTACGAAAAATATACTTAACCATGTTCAGAAATGATCCATTTCCAAGTATGAGGGTTAGAAGGGTGAGATGAGAGAGTAATAAGCATAGAATAGCATAAAACCATTCACAACTTAACTGAAAACAACACTGCTACTGCCTATCAGATATGTTTAGCTTCAAAAGTGAAAGATTTCAGAACCCCCTGCTGTTGAAGTTGTTTAGTTACAACTCTCGCAGATGCTGCTGCCACTTCACCCATCAGGGAGTCTTAGGGTCATTGGGTTTCCTCCTATTCCTCTAAGAGCCAGGGCTTTCAATCTACTGCCTTCCTAAATGTTTGCACTCTGTTTTACTGCCCAATAGACTCAAAATAAAAAAAGGAGTTTGCGGTCTTTGTCAAGCAAAGATAGTTAATCTAGTGCAAAATCATCACAAAGTTGAAGGAAAGAGAAATTCTTTGCAGATTACTTGACAAAACTAACCATCCATCCATTCCCTCAGTGTGATTTCTTATCATGATTATAGACTTTTCACAGCACTGAAAGTGGCTTTCCTCAATATAAAAGACAGACCACTTTCAAATATCCCAGATCTCAGTAATGTGTATCCTGCTATTCGGAATTTCTCTCTGAATATTTCTTCTTGTTATTATTAGTTATTTCCTACTGATAAGGACATAGCAAACATTAACATCTGGTGATCAGGAAGCGATAAAAACCTCCAGAAAGACCTGTCATATCCTAAGATGCTATTGTTGCTATAAGGTAGAAAACCGAAGTATTGTAATACATAATGATTACCTAATCAGCTGTAGGTCCCAGAAAAGACATATTTTCAAAGCATGTTCTTTGCAGGTTCAGAAATGCTACTTGTGAAATTTTCTATCAAACTCAACCTATTATCAAGTTGTTCCTCTCTGCACCTCTGAAGAATAAAGCTAAAATCAACACCAGAATTGCTTGTTTTGCTTTTTTAGTATCTTTAGTTACTTCTTCATTAAAGGTAGGAGAGAGATAAACCATAGAAATTTATATTGGTAACATTTTTACTCATCATTTCTTTACTCAACATTTCTATCGTATCTTTTCTCAGGCTGCTGGCTATCCTCAAAAAGGATCCAGAAAAGAAACATGCAATCTATCCATCAGCTGTTTGCCAACCCACTTAAAATAAAATCTGAAGACATAGTGAATCAATAGCAATTTAGCACATTACAAAATATGTGGAGAACTGGACTGCACATGGCTTCACTGATAACAATGCCAACTCAATGCATGCAGGAATTATGTCAACCCCCTCAAAAGTTTAACCTCTTCATTGTACTATATAAACCTCAGCATAAGAAAAAATAGTGCATTCGCCACTTCAGCTTTCTTTTATTCATACTGATGTCTATTTTATGTCACACAGTGTCAAATAATTGGATGGTGTTACTCCAGAGAAGAGAATCTGCCAGTGCATCCCAAAGAAAATTCAGCAAGCACTGTAGGCAAAAAGTTACTGCCAAGTAAGCACTCAGTTAAGAATTAAAAAAAGAAAAAAAAAAGAAAAGAAAAAAAAAAGCCTGCCACCACAAACGTTCAAAAATGACATCAGAGATTAAACAGAATTTCCAGACTTCTTTTTAAATGTCTTCCAAAAGACAGGAGGTCTTTTTAAGTTGGCAATATTACCATATTGATAGAAAATTTAATCATCTCTGTATGACTTGGAGCTTTAATTTAGGATACTCTATCCAAGCCACAATTAGGTTGGCCAAATCTGGCACACAGTACCACAGATAACTATATTCTGATAAGCCATAGTTCTTCTCTTGAAATAACTCTGAAATAGCTCAGCATGGTAGACAAATCAGTAGCAGTTATTGTCTATTGTTATTAATGTTTTCCTGTTTAAATAGTCCCTATCTTTGACACTCCTTACTCAACATCTACTTAATCTCATATAGTATTGAACTTGTCACCACTCCTTCAAAGCTAGATGGTGGTGGGAGAGCAAAGCTGATTCATTGAAGCCACTCCAGCTCACCGGTTCCTTAACTATTCAGTGTTAGGAGGGGGTGGGAAATCTCTCTCAACTTATGACTACTGGAAAAAGATATTTTACTTCTCTGGGAACAAGACAACCCTTTCTCCCCATAACTCAAAAAGGGAACAGAGACACAGTAACAGGTAAAAGGCTATAAAATTAAGTGTTATTTTTTGCTGCTAGTGCCATAAGGCCAGGGGTGCAAAAGGAGTCAGAAACATACAATGTTTATTCTCACAGCAAATTTCCATGCTCGAATACTCTACTCGACTGCTACAGCAATGTGTCCAGCCAAAGGTCACATAACAGTGACCTCTCTCTACAAGCTGCATTTCTCCATGGCAGAGAGTTTGGCTTTCCACAACCAACAGCCAGATACGCTAACCAACAACTCTTATTTTATTTTCAGTTAGTTAGTTACTTAGAAAAAAAAACTTAATAGCATATTCGAAAGGGGGCTTTACACTCAAATAACTTTTCTTATGAACAGTGCACTACAAAGTTTGCTTGGATGCCAACTGGCATTGGCCCAGTGTGTATAAACCAAGAGGAAACGCCCTTCCTCTTGGGATACTAGTCCCATATATTATAAAAAGCAAGTGGCTGCTCCATGGTTACAGAGGCCCCGGGGCAGCTGCCCCCATTGTTATCTAGGAGCAGCACGCTGTGCTGTGCTGGGGCCTTCGGCAGGCACGACAGCGCCGAGGAATTTGCTGCATCAGAGCTAGCCTGCAAACCGCTGCCGCTGGCGGCACCCACACTGCGCACACAGGGCACTCCTCCTGCACAGACAAATCTCGCAGTTTTTTAATCGAGCATAGAATCTGGATCATTTTGCCTAATAGACTTAGCCTTGTCAAAGCATATTGACTTAAATCAGTGCATACAGTCACACTAGCATAACTACCCCTACTCCAACATGAAAGGGCCCTTCTTTTAAAGTTTAGCTTAGTTACTCTGAGAAAAGCCTTATGTTCATCTAATAAAAACCTTAGCCAGAACCATGCCAAATATTTTGCCACTTTAACTGTCTTGGCAAAACATGCCAACTAAACACTTGCTGAGCAGATGGAGTTAACAGTAAAAATTGGTATCAGCTGCACCTTGTTACATCCTTCTCTTCACCCTTCCAAGAATGAGCACTGCTATCCAAGCAATAGCTTCTCCACTATGATTATTTAGCAAGAGCTAAATGGGTACAAATCAGACCTCATGCTATTCCTAAATATAAAAGCTAGATCGAAAAGACTGCAGGTGCAACTACACAATGTCCATGTCAGGTCTCACACCTGGACACTGACCAGCTACACCTGTACAGTTAGCCTGACATTTCTGATAAAACTCATCATAGAAAAGCTCTAATATACTAAATCGCTTCATTTATCTTGCAAAGATATCTGATAAACTTCCTTGTCCTCTACAGCAGAATGCCACTACCAGAAATATGAATCCAGGATGTGAATTTTTTATATACATACATATATATATAAAAGACGAAAAAGAAATCTTTTTCCTTATTTTGAAAATGGATCATTTAAATTTCCCTGCATAGCCTGCCAGTTTTTGAAAGCTTTTGTTATCAAGACTGTTTCTTCTTATTCCCTATATCCCTGCATCCTTGAATGCCAACAGCTGGAACTGGTGCAGGGAAGGCAGAAGTGTAAAGCAGTTCTTGTTGAGCCAAATGAGAAAAATGCTTCCCCCCCCCCCTTTTTTTTTTATTGTGACAAAGGACTGTAAAAGACCAAACATGTGAGATTTGTTCATGCTGCTGCAACAATTTTAATGAAAAGTGGCAACATAATAATATACTCTGGTAAATTAGGACAGGGTAGTAAGTGATTACACAAAAGTCCATTTGTGACAGAGACAGCAGGAGGGAGAATTCTCCTTGTCCAATATTTCAAAAGCACTGGT
The DNA here is from genome assembly GCF_000705375.1 of Tinamus guttatus. Next base: position 23,314 of record NW_010587998.1, read on the forward strand.
TTTGTACATGCTTACTTGATACCATGAGCTCCCTGAAAAGGACTCTTTGATCTTTCATATTAAATACTTTTTGTGGCCCTATTCTGAACTTGGTGAGGAGGGGAAAACACAATTGTATGGAATACAAAAAATATATTGAATTGTACACCCATATCTTTCAAATATGAAAAACATTTGTGACAGTTTGGTCTTTAAGTGATACTTAGAAAAGCTTTTCTTCTGTTTACTTAAGAGTATCTAGCTCTTATAACACATGGAACCAAAGCAAATCCAGATCCACTTAGTAAATGAAGTCTAGAGCAAAGCAAACATGTTCTACTTAGCGGCTCAAACTGAATCCATACCTGTACTAGGGGGTTTGGATGCTCTTCCCTTGGGGACTGGCAGTAACAATAATTCCAAAGACTGTGGTGGGGTTGCTTTCTCTTGCTTCATCTCTGAAAGTTGCAGGGGATCCTCAGCAACCAGTGATTTCTTCTCAGCCAGCAGGGTGCCTGCAGCCCTTGCAGCAACCTCCTTGAGAAGGGCAGCTGAAGAGGTCATGGAAGCCAGAGAAAGGAAAGAGCTTGCTGGCGGCGGGTGCTCCTGCCCAGGAGTCATGCTTCTTTCACTCACTTTCTTTGATAAAGCTGCTAAGGTGGAGCTGGCAGACTGAGAACTAAAAGGTGAAGAAAAGGATTCAAATCTTATAGTGTCTTCAGTCCTTGAAAGAGATTTGTCCTGCAAAACGGCATTAGCTGCAGCTTTCAGTTTCAGGATAGCTGAATCAGGTGACAAACCACAGGTGGTGGTTGAGTTTGGCAACCACTTACCTTGATTCCATATAAAGTGATTACTTGCATTGTACTGGTCACTTGTCTCCTGTTTCTCAGCAAGCTTCCTGGCAAGAACACTCAGCTGCTGGGCATGATGGGCAGGAGGAGAGAATGAGAGATTCGAGCCAAGATTTACAGGAGACTCAACTCTACCATTGACGGCAACAGCAGTATCCAGCTTGAGGGAGCCACCCTCCAGGAGCCGTCTCAGGTTACTGCTCAGTGGCTTATTTGGACCAGGAGAATCTTCTTCACACAGAGATGGCACCTCAGGAGAATGGTGCTCTCTGCTGTGTAACGTGTCTCTTACAGCTTCATTTTCAATGGTTCCCACCTCCACCGTGTTGCTGCTCGGAGTTGCACTTCCCAAGGAAGTATCTGGGGATGTGGACTGCTCTTGGATTCTGTCCTCAAGAGACAGCTTAAAGTTCTCCTGCACTTCTCCATATGATGCTTCTGAAGGAGTCTCTGATGAATTTCCAAACCAACGTTCTTCTTCACTGAGTTCACCTTCCACTTCTTCCTGTCTAGTACCGTCTGCATGGAACCAAGAACAATGGTTTTACTTCTAGATCAGTGCAAACCAACTTCCTAGCATGAAAAATGTTTTTAAGGCCCAAAGCACCCCAGGGGCTCTGCCCTCCCCCAACACCAGTATAATGAAGACCATTCTGCATATGAGCCTCCTGGCTTAACATCCCACTTAAATTATGAACTTGGCATCAGCCTGGATTGAGTAAAAGAAAAAAATGAAAAAGAATAAGGTTTTCTTTAAAGATGAAATCCTGACAGGCCTGTTGTCCTGTCAGTTGATATTAAAGGTTTATGTAAGTATGATTAAAACAGGTAAAACTGCAACAATACAAATATACCACAAGACAAATATATCACCAGGATACCATTCATATATTGAAGTTGTTTTGCTATTAATGTAGTCTGTACATTCTGCAAAATATTGTGAAATCTGTGGTGAAAACTGGGGATTTAATAAGCTTACAAACTTAGTAATTGAGGGTCTGTACAGCTAACAAAGATAAACCAGGTGTGCAGCTATTCAAAGGACCTTCTTCCGGGGACTTTAAAAATCTCAAACCAATCCTGCAGTGACCCCTACCTAAAATAAAATAAAATTTGTACTCATGATAATATTTCACTTCTGAACTGCAGAGATGAATAATGCAAGAATGCTAAAGTATTCACCTTAGCAATCTAGAAGAAAAATATCATACATACACAAAACTATTTTTTCCTTTTGTAGCCACTACTTGCTTTTTATTCGCTTGTCACTTTTCAATAACATGGGAGTTTTAAAGACCATCCTGAACTAAACTCAGCTGGCCGGGTGGGATAGGGAGTTTTCATCCTATGCAGTTAGTTCATTTTATCAGGTGACTGCAACAGACTCTGAGCTAGTCTGAACACTTTAAGCATTATTCTGAGCTAGTATTTAAGGTGTTCAAAGTAATATAGACATGACCATGGGTTTGGTGATTGTTTTTGTTTGGCTTCTTTTTCCTTTTAAGATCTTGCTGGCCAACCGGAAAGTAGCCAAGAACAACGGCAATGCTAGAATTAAATCCATGTTATCTTTCCCTGCCAGACACCTCTCAGACTTCTCACTTCTTAGACCATATGTCCTATGCTACAGAAGAATTTTAGTAATCATCCTATAGCAAAACAACAGGATCTAATATTCCCTCTGGACATTCTAGAAATTAGCCTGCATGCTATGCTCTGTATCCATAATCACCTATCATTCCCTGATTACCTATTTAAATGACAAAAATTGGATAAAAACTGATGAATAAAGCCTTAAGACTTTTATTATTTTATATATATATACATTCATTATATTAAGATTTATTGTTTTTATATAATGAATTTAAGAAGGAAAGACAGTCAGCTGTATCACGGTGCAGAGATACCTTTGCTTTAAGAGTGTATGTTGTTAAGTTTTAAATCATGTCAAACAGAACATGAGAAATAGTGCCTCACATCAGGTTGCTTTTCCTGAAAGTTCCTTGAAAAAATTTTCATCAATGGTTTGAAAGCTCATAACAAAACCATTCTTTTACCTCGGATTATTATTTTAAATAGAAAAGGGCCTCCATCTTTCCTATTCAAAGAAAACAAAAAGCCAAGCAAATCCCAAAGCACTTACGTGTAATTATTTTGATATTATCCTAGATAACACCACAGATGAAGCCAGATTATCAATAATGCACAAAAAGGCCAACACTATGCGTGTTCAAAGAAAAATGACAGATGCTAATGAGTTGATCCAGCACCTATGTAGGTTTCAGGAAAACAGAGCGTACTCTCATTCCATGAACACTAAACAAGCACCTTGAGACACCCCTACACAGTTGGGTGCAGACAGATACAAGATCCCTACCCTCATCCAAATTCAAGCAAGTTTTAGCTTGGAAGATATGAAGCCATCTTTTTTGGCACCTTGCCCAAAGCGGCATCTCAGGAGCAGGGCACACGCCCTGGCCACAGCCTGGAGCTCACACCACTCTGCAGCTTCTCAGACACAACATCCCACAACTTGGTTTGCATCTGTCTATGTGAAAACAACCCCCTCTACACACTGTCTCTGCTCCACATCCATAAATTGGAAGAATTGCATTACTCAAAAAAATAAAGATTGACATTTGAATATAAATGGTTACAGAAGGAAGGCGGCTTACATTTTAGAGAGTTCTCCAGCTTGCTAAACCTTGAGCCTCCTTGTTCCCTGCCATGTACCTCTATTTCCTACTTTTGACATATTCCCAGTTACAAAGAACCCTTTAAAATGCAGATCAATTAATCCAGCTTTATAAATCTTTCAATTTTGTTTGTCCTGCCTGCATCAGAAATGTATTATATTTTTCCTTCTGACCTGCACCTGTTTTTCCTCTAAACACACATAGTAATATCCCACATATTTTCCCTGCTCTTTCTCATCTCTAGGGCTGACCTCTCAGGGAACACCCACAGTACCTTAGGAATTAGTATTTGAAGTTGACTGCAAGGATGGGAGAAAAGGAACTCTGTTTGCCACAGCAGAGCTGCAACACAGCTTCACACAACTGCACGCTGCCTGGCCAAAAAAAAAAAAAAAAAAAGGTAGCGAAGGCAGAATAGCTGAAAAGGGGATATGAATCACCTTTCTTTTTACAAGCATGCACATTCTCCCACATTTTCCATTGGTCTTTCCTATAGGGAGGGCAGCCAGCAATTGAGCAGCAGCAGTGAGGTGCCCTTCCTAGGTGCCCTTCCTTTACACTTGCTTTACAGTCTAGAACTCTTTGGGTAATGCTGTGAGAGCTCCCCCTCCTGTTGCTATCTACCTGTAACCATTACAGCTGTCTCCAAATCTTTAAGAGTGCTCTAATAAAATAAAAATTTCCTCTGATTTCCTCTCTATAGCATCTCTATTCAAAAAGTCAGGTGGATTTTTTTTCTGGCCACTGCAGTTTCTTTTACTATCCAGAAACTATCCAGCACTATCCAGCAGACCCCTGTGTGTTGACACTGCCAATTTTCCCCTTCTGAGTAGTTCTCTCCCTTGCTGCAGCATCAGATCCACCGTATTTTAAGACTGTAAGGTTAATGCTGAAAAAGCTGACATCATTGGCTTATCACAATAACAGTCAAAATGCCTTTTAGAACTACTGAGTTTGTTCAGAGGCACAACAGTGAAGCTTGGCAAGTTCAGTTCCAAACAAACTTGTCATTCAAGGCCTTCAGCTATAAGCATTTCATTTTTAGTTAGGCCTTAAAAGTTAAGTGTGGGTTAGAAACCACATAGAACTTTGCAAAACACATAAAGGTAACTTAAGTGTTATGGATAAATTCTCAACAATTTCATTTGGAATAAGACCTTGTTGGGAATCTCACTGGTTTTTGCCAAGTAACTACTCATCAGATTACCCTTTCTCATTACAGTTCAAGAGTCAGGACCCGTCAAGGCTTCTCTTTCCCAAATTCCAGTAGTTCTGGAAGGGGAACTGCTTCCTAAATCATTTGGTACTGCTGGTAACTAGCAGAAGTCACGGGTGTCCTGGGTGCTTCAGAACTACGTAATCGCAGAACACCCAGGAACCACACATACGTCCTTCCCAACTCTGTCAGCAACAATAAAAGGCACCAAAATACTGTTGGGCAGCTGCTGCCACTGACGGAGCTCACTACCAAATAATCTTTGGCAAAGCCATAAACGTGTGTAAAAGCACTCCTTGAAGAAGTGCTAGTTGTTTTTGCTTATTGACTCATCTGCTTGCTTTCAAATATGGAGAAGTTCTGCTTCCTCTTCAAGAGATCAATTTGAAAGGCAAATCTTATTGATTGCAAAGTACGTTATGCAACTTTGTGGGCAACTGCCCTCATGCTCAAAGCTGTGAATAGAATTTGACCCTGGTATCAATAAGACTGTGAATATTAACCTGCCCAAAAACTTACAGCTGAAAACCGAAGAAGTCAGACAAATGTATTTGTTGATTTATAGATCCAACTACCTAATTCAAATTCTAGAAACTGTTTAACTACAGCTAACATTATTTACACATGCCATTTATGAAAGCAGCAGGTGTGAGGAGATGATCCACAGTTCCAGTTTGTATGGCCTAGGAGTAAGAAATATGGAAACAGTCAATACAGTGCAAGGAGGAGGAAAGTGTCTCAAAATTACAGGACTGAGTGACAGATTGGGCCAGTAAAAACGTCAGCCATGAACAAAAGAACATGACCTTGACCACCAGACTTTATCTAAGAATTGGTTAAAGTTAAGAAATCCACTCGAAAGACACTGAATTTTCATGGCAAGACGAACAAAATTTCACTTTAATCATAGGATATATTGAGTAAATTAAAACGCAATACAGAAATAACATTCAAATCCATCAAATCCATATGCTACAATGATAGGAAACATTTGCAAATGTTAATTATGGGATTGCAGAATGAAAATCAAGTAAAATATATATAAAAAGGTAGATAAATCATTTCAAAGAAATGCTTACATGAAAATTACCGATCAAGTAAATTAGGTAAGATTGCCCTAACTTCAGCAATTATATTTCAAGAAAAGTCTGGAATTCTGCAGGTGCAGAATTTAAGGTGGTAAGAGAATCATATGCCATTTTTATCACGTGGTATCAAATATCTTGATGTATGTAAGGTATTTAGAGATGATCACTGAAGTCTGTGCCAATCTAAATAGGTTACTAATTACCTTTTTTTTTTTTTTTTTTTTTTGGCTATGGCGAACCCAGATTGTCTTCCTCATTTGTTGACGCTACTTACTTCTATCTGGTACCTCTGGTATCTTCCTGATCCTGAAACATCTATTTAGTCTAAATAAAGCTATATTAACCTAGGATTATAAATTATAGTGTAATAGGCAGTAGAGATGCAATTAAGTAAGCTTTCACAGAGTTAACTTTATTTTCTTATACTAAATATTATATCTAGGACTACATAAATAGCTACGATATCACTTAAGTGACAGGTTACGGGCAAACTGGGGAGCTCTGCAGAGGTGTCTAAGTTCATATTGCATTTAAATGAATTAGTAAGACATCCATAGAGAGTTCTGATTGACCTAGGCGAAGTCAAGTAAATTAGTAGTCACATTGAAATAAGACAGAAATAGCAGCTCAGCAATCAGAGCTCGGCTTTGCAAGACTTCTCCGGAGAATTGCAAGAAAAGAGAGATGAATGAGCAGAAGCTGCATGGTCAACTATCACACATAGCCAACTGCTAAAGTCAAAGAAAGGGAAAAGGCAAGACAGAGTTTTGGTATGCTCATATTTGGTTTCCAGGATGGCTTGAAGTTGCCAACAGAAAGCATCAAAATCCCATGTCCTATGACCTAAAACAGGGATTAGGGAGTAAAGGAAGGGAGCCATAGGAAAAAACTACACTGTTCTGGCAGGCTGCTTCAGGATACCCCTCTCTTGCAGGGGCTGTAACCCACATTGTATCATAACTATAACCATCTACCTCATACCGAAAAAACAGAAGGTTCCCATCACATAAAGCTTGTGCGTTCACAAAGAGAACACCCGTCCATCATGCCTGCATTTTAACTCTGCAACAATCAGCCACGTTAAGCCCTTTAGAATCCGATATATAAGGATGTTTATGTCTTCCAGTCAAGTTAGGTGAGTCCCACTGGCACAGAAACCTTGAAATTTGCCAGGAATCAGTTACAGGAACCACTCTGGGTAGAATGGAATATGGAAAGTAGGTGCCAAATAGCACATTCAGTGAGAGATATCAGCCACGAAAGTATCACTTCAAAATTTAGCACAGACCAGATAACGCAGAGAAGAAAAGAATTAAGAAGCTAATGGCTGAACACAACAAAGACCTTTTGGAAAACTACATATGCCGTGTAAGTGCATCATTTTAGCAGTGGGGAAAAAATAATTACAAGAGATTACTTGCTAATAATGTATCATTTTCTAATTCACATTGCCTCTGGGCACCAGCTTTATGTAAATCCTTACCAATTTCACATCCAGGTACTATAGAAAGCAACACGTGCAAGCCTAAAAACTGGTGGTCATACCCGGGAGGTCCGTTCTATGGTACCCTATATAAATCACTCAGACTAGTCATCTACAAACTGCCCATTTTGTACTCAGGCTGCCTTTTTAATCACTTCAAAACAAAACAAACAAGAAAAACAAACTTGGATCACATTTATGGGTTGTCACACGCCCCAGAGCAGGCGGATGCACATGCTGCAGGACCACCAACATCCCAGAGGTTCCACTGCTAAAAAGCATTACAGGCACATGCGAATAGGTTGTGCATTCAGACCAGTAGCAAAGTGAATTTTCCCACTGGGATGCTTGAAAGAAAATCATGATTTTAATAAAGACACAAAAGCCTTCCTTAACAACTTTTATTACAACAACGGCAGCAAATGAAACTTAGAAGTTACATAAACAGTCATGTGCTGGAGTGCACTCCATCCCCCTTTTTCCCTTTGTGATTTCTGTGACCTATAATAGGTAAGCAGCACAGAAAGTCACTGTCCTCTTTCAGTGGAATTTCTGCCATGCTCAGTTATCAACAGGATGATTATTCAACCCTTGACCTCATCACAAAATAGTCTAGCAGTGTTGCTAGTGTTTGAACCAAATTTCACTACTGCAGGCTGACCTAGAGAGAGCAGCACAGCTGCAAGAAGGAACTGCCAGAAAGCCAGAGCTATTCTGTTCTGTCCTTCTCCCTTGTGTTTAAGATCTGTGAAAATGCTCACACAATTAGACAGGAAAAGAAACCCTAGGTAGAGCTCTATATTTCATCTCCACATCTTCTAAAATAATGATTTTCTAACTGGAGGGAAGGAAGAAAGGGAAAATAAAAAGTCACAGCTTTTCAAGACAAGGCATGTATCCTCTAATTTTATCCTTAACCTAAAGACGCTTTAAAAATCCGTTTCCAATAAAGCCACAGAATATTCAATTAGCAATTTCTCTGGTACTGCTTTAAAAACAAGTAAGCAAACAACAACAACAAAACACACAGGACTCCAAGACCAACAAGACGACACAGAAACGATTTAAATACTTCACAGTAACTGCATATCCACAGGATGTTTTGTCTACATGCACCTAACTGTGCCACTACATCTGTGTCACCACCTGTGAGCACACAGAAGTCCCACACATTGAGGTTTGCTGGTTGCTAGTCAATTATAAATAGACAAAATGCATGCAGAGTGCCTCCCAGAGGCAGAATCCAAGAGGGATGGACTGCAAGGAAGGAAGAAGGCAGGATGGACTACTGCGAAAGCACTTAACTGCGAACTGAAAATTGCCTTTACTTTCTTTCCCTCAAAGGAGAAAAATTCTGTGGTAGAAGGAAAACAGAGGCAAAGATCTTTCATTTTCTGTCTCTAGTCACAGAAGAAACATCTCAAATGAGGTTCATTACCATGCCATTACCCATACCAAAAAGATGCTTCTTTTACTAGCTTGTATGGGAGTGCATCATTTCTCCTGAAGTGAGCTGTTACTATTGATGAAGATTGTTTGCAAACCAGGAACTACAAATTCCTACTGATGGTGAGTCTGACCTTACCTCAAAAGAGATGTTCCTCAAAATAGAACTCCTAATATGATGCATATTTGACAACTTGCCTCCAAGAAAGATTAACTATTCCTCTGTTCTAGGGAACTCTATATTTAACTTCTACTTTTTGTTGAATGAGCTCCATTTTCTTAGCGTAAAGATGGGTCGCTAGCCTCCCAGATAAGAAGCAGCTACCTGCTTTTTCTCCCTTCAGTGACAGCAACAAGATTCCTTCACATTGTAGTGCAACTCCATGAAATGGCCTACCCTAATCTCAGCTAGCTTTAACTGCGCTGGTTGTTGAGGAGAGACAGAGGAATAGTATGGGAATACATCAAAATTAACTGCATTATGTAAATGAAACTGTGCTGAAGGCTAAGTATTACCTTGCATGTCTGAAGCAGGATAAGCAGTTATTCAGAACAAAACCTTATACTCTCAATGTCAAGAAAGATAATTTGGGCACTGTGGTCAAGGTGCCTTGGTCTGTTAAAGCAGTCTTTCCTTTACAGAAACTGAGCAAAATACTACAGTCAGCCTTGCTGAAAGTTCCTTCCACAGGCCCTTTTGGCCATCCTATGGAAATCTATACTTGTGTCAAGACTCACCTTTCATAAAGCACCAGCCAGTTAGTTGATTTATATGCTATAGGAATATGGTCAATTAAAAAAGCTGAAGTGTGTATATTAATAGATCAAATGAATTCACCTTTTTAGTCTGATGAGGAAAAAAAAAAAAAAAAAGAGGAAGACTATGATTAACTGCTTACTGCAAAACCAAACACTTTTCAGGCATCAACTCCAGCCTTCAGAACCAGTCTCAAAAAACCCTTATCAGGAACTGTAGATTTCCACAGGTCTTTTAAAATCAGTCAAATTAAGACTCTGACAGAGCATTAGGAATTTGAGGACAAACTAAATGTGTAGGAGATCAGCTCTACCTGAAACAAAAAGCAGCAATAATGATATCAGATATTTCAGTCCATTTGCAAGCTGGCCCAGAGAGATACTCTGTACCTAGAGTAGTAGGGCATCATTTACTTCAGCATGCCTTTAAAACTGGAGTCCCATTTACACATTTAGCACATTGCAAGATGAGAAATTCTACCTTTTCTTATTTAAAGATTTAAAAATTCCTAAAATTATTTCCAGTTAGACAAACTTAATTTCACTTATTTATTTGTTTTACTTTATATAGATATTAACGACAATAGGTTGTTGCACTGAGAAAAGTATCAAACACCAAAAGGTAATAGAGAAGTGTGCACATCCAAAATATGACATTTCTGCTATCCTTAGTACATAAAAAAACCTTAGGACATAAATAATCTCATCCCACTTCATAAAACACAAGAAATATTTTAAGAATTCTCAAGACAGGCCTCTGAGAAATGAACCCTCAAACAATTCTAGAGAATAGTTTGAAAAATACGGCTAAGGCCAAAAGATCTCTAAATGAAACAACTTATTTTTCACTCTAGATCATATTATTGCAGGGGATAATTAGAGAAATGACAAATGATGAATATAGGAACCACATAAAGTTACCTCTGAATGAGTGAGAAAAGAGATTTCATATCCTTGGCAGCTTTAATGTTCAGATTAGGAATTTTTGGGCAGAAGCATAAAACTGCCCTATCTTAAACACAGCCTACCTGAAAATTAGAGGTTTAGTTACTGGAAGGTCCTTCCAAATGGCTATGGTATTAGTTTGATTGTAGGATGCAGTCTTCTATTTGAGGTAGAAGACATCTAGATCAAGATTTTTTTCTGACAATATCTCAAGCTGAAATTATCTCTAACTTACAAAAAGAAAAAGAGAAAGAAAGAAAATGAAAACTATGGTCAAGCTAAACAATTATTAAGAGCTCAACTAGAGAAGTACCCCAACCCTCTAAATCTATCAGCATACTGTTCTGTTTAGGTCAGAGAAGTTCCAGTTTCTTGGACAGCTGTTGGAGAAAACTGAAGGGTCACATCATGCTAATAAGATACCTAAAAGGAAAGATCAAAATAAGAACCTCAGTTCTTTATTCTTTCCTCCTCCTGAAAGCAACAGAGTTCAATAAAGGGAGGGGGCAAACATTTGTCATCATAGATAAAATTTTATCCTGTAAGCTGAAATGAGAGGCTCAGAAATAAAGGTATCTTACACATTTCCAGAGAGGTAAGCCTCTGCCTTGAACAATTTCAGTAAGACCAGTAGAATTTTGTTCTGCACACCTTAAATTGCTATTCTGCATGCAATGATCAATCTCATGGACTAAGACTAAGCCTAACATGCAGTTTAGAGGATTTATCTGCTGGTTGGATGGCTCAAGGCATCCTGAAGAGATTCTATTCTTCTTGGTTGTCAGTGGGACATACAAGACTTTGGCAAATACCAGAAGTACATGGGCAGAAGCACCTAAGCAGGTGTCACTTATGTACTAACCCTTCACAAGAAAAGAAGCATCCATAGCAAATCTGAAGGAAGACTTTGAGCCTGAATAATACCATTTCTCATATCATATGATATATGATGTAGGTGTCAAAAAAGGCAGGAAGGCTTTTCTTTCTAATCTTAATTTATCATGGTAACAAATCAAATTAGTGGTTCAGTCTATTTTGCTTGATATCTACATTCCCCGTTATTGAGACACATCTACAAACTGTCTGCTCTTATTCACTCAGAGCCTTCACCAGACACCAATTCATCTTAATTAAGGCCTATACCTGACCTGCCACTGCCACTGCACTGTCTGCAGCTATAGCTGTCTCAACTCTCAACTATATCCTCATTGCCTGAAATGTATTGCAAGCCTCAGCACAACCACAACCCCAACAGTAAAAAGTAGGCATAAGCATCCTTACAGGTACCCAACAATTTATATCAGTCAAGAATAAAACAAGCCATTTAGGCTACATATTATTTAACACTGACATACCTTGATATATGCAACTCATGTTAATGCAACTAGTCATTTGAAACTGCCAAGGTCACCGCAGCAACATGATATTAGTCACACTTCCAGTTGGGAAGGAAGTGAACAAGAAGTTGCAAGTGCCAATTCAACTGGCAAAAAGAGCTGACTGAAGTACAGAAAGTGTCCAAACACACCACTTTGCTGCATACAAACAATTTGCAATGAAAAGAAATCACGATCGCAATTTATCATTACAACCTAGGACAAGTACAATTCACAAAATAGTTCTAGCATCACCTGAGAGGCAGGAGTTGATCTAAAAGCTGCAGGAAAAAGCAGTGAAGCTCCTATCATCAGCTAAGCTGTGCAGGGTCATTCCAAACTTTCTTGTGGGACATGCCATTGACCAAAAGGTTAATCTAGGCACCACAACCACATTGGCCGAATACCTTCTACTTCACCCATTCATTTCAAGGAGTTTCTCTTATGTGTTGTACACACCATATAGGATCTGTGCCCTTGTGTAAGCAATCGAGATTAAATTTACCATAGCTACCACAACACTATCAGAAAAAATTGTCTGCTAAGGTTGATAAATTGGTCAATTATCTGCTTCCTTGACTTTTATTCCTGTGTAAACGTTTTCATCCTTACGTTACGAGTACCAGCACTCATGCGACGATGATCTGTACGTTGCCAAAAACAACTGTTTAAATTACTAGGAAATCCTTAATTACTATAAACAAGATTACAACACACTTACTCAAAAAAAAAAAAACAGCATAGCCATAGCTTCAGGAAAAAAAAGCTCCCTTGCTAGCATTATTTGGAGGTTGCTTCCTCCACATTTACTCTCGCTCAATGTGCGACCCTCCTTCTCTCAGCACACCTGAATGCCACAGCAAAAGCATCTGCTATCATCACTACCTGCCTGCAGAGCCGAGCATATGAAAAGGCTGTGAAGTTGCCTGTCTCCTTTCAGCTCCTTATATTAAGCCCAAACTCCCCTTCCCACAAAGTCCCTAACAATGACACCCACACTATAAAATGGGAAGGGATCATTAACAGAAGAAGGAAGGTGAACACAAGGAAACAATATTACGGAAGAGCTGTAGTTACTGAAATCATCTTCAAGGCAGACGTGCTTTAGTGTCCCTTCTGGGACGCTGAAGAACTGCCTAATCCTCAAAGGTGCAATAGAAGTAAGGGAAAAACACAGAAGGCTGTTATCCTTGCCTAGAAGCAGTGAACTGGTTTAGGCTCAAGATGGGACTACCGAATCTATGGCAAGGCAGACGCACATGATCCCATAACAGCAGATTTATTGAAAAGACTGATAGAACCTGAAACCAAAAGAAAAATGAAATAGGTTTCTTCCTGTGGACAGAGAAGTTATTAAATTCGAATCACTGTGCAGAAGATTTGGTTTCATTATCTTTTGAAAGGCAAAGTCAAGTTTTGGACGTGAGAAAGGCAGAAATCTCACCAGGGTTTGTATAGGCCCAAGACAGGTTAAAAACATGAGGAAAGCTCTTTCAAATTTTTAAAAGCACTATAATAACACACATCCAGAAGATACATAGCTATTTCAAGGAATAAGACGGTTGAGGGGGGTGGGGCTTATTTTTTTCTACTTCTCTCTGTTCCCCAGAGAACTACTATCCAGACACAAAACTTCAACCTTTGTTACCTGGGTTTCCCTGAGAATCTGCTAAGTGCATCATCTCTGCAGTACATCTAATCAGAATATATGGCTCTTTCTTGGGCTGAACCCATATTTTGTTCTGTCACACATGCCTAGGACAGCAGGCTAGCTCCCTGACTGAAAGTCCTATGCGCTAATGAAACACAACAAAGGAGAAGCTGAAACTTCTGGTCTTTCTCACACAAGAGGCAGGTTCTTAAAAGTACTTGCAGATGTCCAATTGCTATCACAGAAAACAGAGGTCCCGGAGACATACAGGTGAAAGAAACTTCCAAAGTCCTACAGAAGAACATGGTATTTCTGGTCTTCTTTCTCCATGAATACTAGTTCCAATACCGCGAGCAAGGCCAAAATTGCCTGCAATCATAGGAAAGGCAACCTTCACTCTTTATCTTGTGTCCAAGAGATTAAAATCATAGTGTGTCTCCTCTTGAGCCAGCTCCAAATAAATTCTCATTCCATTAACTTCTGAAACTGCCAGTAGTCTTCAGGCAGTGACACTGATAAAGTAGTGATATTACCAAAATGAAAAATAGGTATTTCTCTACTTCTCTATCTATAGAAAAAGGCTGACCAATCTTCCCTAGCCGCTCTGGAAAACTTACTGCAAATACTTACTAGTAAATACTGAAAACAAAACAAAACAAAAACAAAACAAAACAAAAAAAAAATAGTGATAAAACCAAGGATTATATCACAAGTGGTTCATGTTCTGGAGAAGGACAAAAAGGAGGAAAACTGATTCTTGTGAGTGCAGTAGCATCACAGAAGGATTAAAGGTGAAGAACAGGTGTCTGTAAACTTTCTATCAATAGGCATGAAGAGTATCTGACAAGAACTTCCTGTTAAACCAAAGGTGAGGAAAAAAAAAAAAAAAAAGAAAAACCAAGAATTCCAGAAAGTTGGAGTCCTTCTGAGCCTCCAAATACCCCCTCAAACATCAATATAACTCAGAAAGCTCTGTCATTGGAGATTGGTATTTGTTTAGACTGGGCCTAGGACTCTCGGTTGCGAAAACCATCCTAAACACCACAGTTAAAATTTACTGCACTAGAAAAACAGCAAGAGAACAATTCTTACTTGCTAAATGCAGCATTTTGTGTTCTGAGCACAAAGTTAGCCCAGCCACTTTCCAAGGGCTAGTTTTAGGGGAGGGAGGGAGAGCAGGGTGTCTCTCTCCCTATCACGAATGTGTCTGTTGCAGAAGAACAACGCCTGGCTGCTCTTCACATAAACCTAGACTAAGGAACACACTGGAGTTTGAAAAACTGTCAAAAGTTTTTGCATTTGCCTGTCTCGCTGATATGATGTACTGTTGTGCATTCTGACTCGCACTTACTTTGCCTTAGTCAGCTCAGTATTTCCTGTTCTCTTCTCCAAGCACAAAAAAACTTAAATTCCTAACAGTCCCGGTGGCATTCTGGCAAAAGCAATCTCCTCCACACAACCATGGAGAATCACTACTCCTATATATTTAATAATCCAGATGCTCCTATTCAGTTTATGCATGGGACCAGATTCTGTCCTGTGTGACACTTGAGTATTTTGCAAAGGAGAAACACAGCATGAGCCTTTACAGCCCTTCGATTCTCCTTTGTGCCTTCTAATCTTGAGCAAGCCTAGGTCAGAGCAGCCTGGGGAAGGTTTGTCCACTGCAGCTGGAAATGGCTGCTAACGAGGAATAAGTGGATTCAAGTATGTTCCAGCTGTGGCTCCATTTTCAACAGTCTGATTCACAGTCTAGTCAAGATTGTAGTGATATGGATATGTAAGAAATATTATTTCCCCCACCCTAAGAACTGCCCCATTCAATGAGAATCCCCGTCCAGGCCTTACACACATCTGCATCATCTGAGTAGCACAAGGGGGAATCAGAAGATTGTAAAGCTGGCCTATTGCTGATAATGGATACCAAATAGCAGTTTAAAAATAAATGAAACTCAGTCTTAAACTATTAAGACTAACATCTTAAACCATTCTATATTGAAGCTGGGAAACCAGTGGCAGCAAAAACTGTGGAACTTTATTTCCCTTTTATTAAAATACAAAAAAAAAAATCCCACACTAGTTACTTAAAATATTGATTCTTAGAAAAATACCATTAAAATATTGGGAATTAATGTCCCAGAATGCCTTTATGAAGGTTAAATGACTAGTAAAATAAAAGAAACAACAACTTTCTGTTACCAAAGTAGGTAGACGGCAAAAACCAAAACAAGAGAAACCTCAGATCAAGCTGCTACAACATCTTTAATTATCCCCATTGTATTTACAACCTCTATCAAGGGGTCACAAAAATTAAGGGGGAAATTCACAAACCATATGTACAGCAATACTCAAGCGTAGCAGGTGACTTCAGGCCAGCATATCAGTTCTTACAAAGATCTCCTTTGTTTTTAACTAGTTTCTGTTTATCTTTGCTATATGCAGCTTCTCCTACTCTATTTTTGGTAAATAATGTGCCCCTGATTAGCAATCTTACTCTGCCTCTTTACTCACTCGAGGTACATTATGCACACTACCCTTCTGACTGGTTCAGAAATAAAAAGTTCAGGTTTTAGATACTGAAATTCTTCCTTTCTACAAGTCTCACAGAAATCTAGTTCCCTATATTTTTTTTTCCTCCCTCTTGAAGTCACATTAAAACAAGGCAAATTATATTCTCTGTGTTTCTAATTCCTCCCACAAAGATGATGTTATGGTATCGTATCTAAGGGAAGCCTCAAGAAGTGTTTGTTTTGTTGTGCTGTGTTTGCTACCAAAGACAGCTGCTTTCTGTGTCCCTGAGAGGATTGCTTGGGGTTAACAAGCAAAGCCAAATACGAGAGGATTAGGAAGCTGCTCGTAGTCATAGGCTAATACAGCAAAGCAGTCCTTTCCAGGTGGAATAGACACTCCTCACTACTAGGTATATTAAGACACTGCCTCAACTTTCAACTTAAGAAAAGTCAAAGGTCACATAACCAATGTGAAAACACTAAATAAAAAGTACTCATTCCTCAAACCTTGCTTTATTTTGAAGAGATTTAGGTTTCTGTATCAAGTTGATTGTACAAGGAACTAATGCTATGGCTACTTAGGGCACCCAGAGCATAAACAGCAGCAGTACATTCCTACACTCTGCCTAATGATCCACCTAAAATCCTGATGCAGAGGAAAAGCTGGACGTGGACGGGAAGTTTCCAATGGCAGGGGGGTTTGATTTTGTTTTTTTAAAGTACATTTCTTGGCTGAAAACTCTGTAGGCTTTACCAACACATTTTATACAGGCTAGTTAAATGCCTTCAAAGACAACAACTCTGATTCTCCTGAGACTATGTCTATACTAAATAACGCAGTGCTGTGTAGCATTATCTGAGCTAGCCTGAGTATACCCAGAAGTATTATAGCCAAATTAACCTGGGTAGACTGTTGTGATAACTGCCTCCCATACATAAGATAGTTTATTTAGAGCTTGCTCTGCTATCTCACTGTGGCAAGGCACCATGTATGAAGACTTGTAAACAATTATGGTGAAGTCTGCTTAGACCTTACGGGCAATGTAAAAGTACCTCAAAGTGGGTAGAAGAGACCCCGTCAAGAGTTATTCATTGTGCAAACAACTCCCTTTGGAAATGCTGCATTGATGAAAGGATTGTGTCAGCCCTTTCTTTCCAGAACAGAGCAGGATGAGAGCCTGTGGGCAACAGAAGTTGGAGCAGCTCTAGGCCGTTATGCTTCCACTGATGACACAGAAGGGTTCTTCATGGCCTCAGAGTACTAGAAATACAGAGGCTGATAGGGAGAAAATCTACTCCTGGCACAGACAAAGGAATGGATCCTCAGGCATTAGAGGCCAGGTCAAGATTTGACCGAGTGATCTATAAGAGCAGAGATTCTGCCTGTGTTTCGGGAAAGCCATTAACAAACACCAATACCTGCTGCTAAGCCCACTTGTCCTCTTCGTTTCTTAACTACTTCTTACTGCATGACCATGTAGCTGTGGGAGATCTCTTTCCATTTTAAATCACCTCAGATAAGCCATTTATTTTCTCAGTACTAATATTGGCTAGTAGTACTACTGCATGAGTCAAATGTGGCTTGCAAAGAATTCCTATTCATTAATGAAGTTAACACAGAGTGAGCTTTCATTAAGCCAAGTCCTCACCTCTTAAAGCCATTGATTTTTCAAATACATTTTTCTAAGACTAACTAGCTATTTATTTTAAGGAATTCACCAGAACTGACATTTTTGCCTTGAGAGAGCACAAGCCTTACTAACTCTAACAGGGTACCTAGTTCCAGGACATAACCAAACATTTATTTAAAATGGGACGCCGCAGTTTTTAAGGAAGCCTATGCCCAATCTTCTCTCTTACAGAAACTTGAAGGTGGAGCTTTTACCCTCGTAGTTAAAAACAAAGAACAACAACAAAAAACACACACGGGGAAAAAGCTCTTTGCAATGAAAGCCCTGGGAAAGTGGCAAAACACATTCAAGCAGCAAATACCACATAAAGGCCACCTTTGGACCCTCTCAAGCATTTTGTGAAGACAGTAAAACTGCAAAGGAAGGGACTAGGCAAAATTCAAGGAGATTATAACAGTAGATTGCTTTGTTTTGATTTTTTTTATTATTTTTTATTTTCACCCTATAGACAGTCTCAAATAAAAGAAATGAAATAGTGCAATTACTTGAAACCTGATTTCACTTTCTGAAACCATCAGCTAAATAGCACATGACTGGACCTTCTCACTTGGTACTTTTCATTCTTTGCACAACTTATTCTAAACAGCAGCTAAGTCATCAGCCTTGCACAAAAACCTTTGCTCTCTTGGTCTGCCTGTACTAGTCACACTTTTGCTCCCCACTTCCATGCCCACTGCCAAAGTGCTGAAAAGAAAGAGGAAAAGGACTTCATAAGAAGTCCTTTCTATTTTCCAGTTTTTCTTTCTTTTCTGCATGTTTCTCCAAAACAAACAAAAACAAGATAGCATAACTCTTTTGGTGATTTCAAAGTAATTGAATTTTGACTCCATGTGTGATACTTAAAATTCCGCTTGTCCTACAAAATGGAACAGGTATTTCATTAGTCTTAACTTGGAATTTGCCCATTTGGTGTAATTATGCCACAAACAGGTAATCTGTGGTGAGGTGGGAGAAACTTTAGGACTATAACTACAAAGCTGACTAGCCAGGGCTGAGCCTCCAAGATGTTAAGGGCCAGGAAAAGACCAACCTACAAACACCAATGCAGGTACAGCAGGAAGAAGAGAAGACTGTCTTTGGAAGCATAATATTCCCAAATTACAATCCTGAGTCTGTAAAAAAGAGAAACTAAAAAACAAGGTCTTTTGTGAGCTTAGAGAGGCACATTGCTGAATGCTTCATATAATTAGCCACAATGCAGTGCATATGGGCAGATCTAGTGCTGACTACCCTGCAGCATGCATCCTCTCAACTGAAGTCTGGGTCAAGCCTCTGTATTATTATTTAAAATTTAAAAGAGAAAAAAATAGTAGAAATACTTTCAAAACCAACAAAAACCTTTGGGAAAAGTGACAATATCCACCCTGTTGATTTTTTTCTTTATTCAGTCCAGTATCACCTATTATTCTTTATGTCACAAAAATACAAGTCGTAAAAGTGCATAAAAAGACAAGTCTTGCTTTGGGGGGGAGGCAGAAAGAAAGAGGAATATAACTCCCTTTCCTCCTTGAAAACTGGAGTCTATGACATTGTTAGCTACATTGAAGTCCAGGGTTATTGCGTAATACATTTATATAAAACATGACAGTAGATACTTCAGCCTTCATCCACCAGTAATGATTTTGTACACTTGAACCTAAATGATGCAAACTGAAATACTATCCATGACAAACTAGCAGCACAAAATGGAGCATCAGAAACAGAAAAAAATATTATTTACAAGATATAGAGCATGACTCTGGAAGAGTTCAACTAAGCTGTAACAGTAAAATGGATCCTGGAATAAGCCAAATTAGCTCTCCACAACCATGTGAACTAATGTCTACATTATGATTCCTCTGAAATGTGGAAAAAAAAAAAGTTCTCTCTATGGTCCTTCATGACAAATCACATGCCTTCTGAAGCTTCATGTTAGAAACCCTTTTAACTTCTAGAAAGTCCTCTTTTGTAGGTCATGCTCTCATTATCTTGCTCTGGGATCTGGTCTGATTAAATTATAGGAAATTACTAATATTTCACTTTGAACAGCCAGCTCCTCCTGGCTGTTGTTCTTCTTTTTTAAACTTAATTCCTCCTATTCCCATCTTCTTACATATGAAAAAGACAACAATCATACTGTTACAAAGATTAAGCTGTATTCTTTCTTCATCTATTTAAAAAGGCTAAAAAAATTGCTTTCTGTCTGCACATTCTTACATTTCCTATTCCAAAGTTTTACCTTTCCAGAGTAGGTTTTCTTGATTTTGCAATTAAAGAGTTTGTGCTTTACAACCTTTTGCATCCCCACCCTCTCCAAAAACTAATTCAAAAGAACTTAAAACTTAAACAGCTCAGTGTGTACCACTGGCTTTTTGGAAGTTCAGTTTATACTCCAACAGTGTGATTTATTAATGCTTTGTACCATCAGACAACAGTCATACTCTACCATTGTGTGACTTCAGACAAGTGACAGCCTTATGCAAAAGAGGACTTCCTAGCATGCAAAGACTAGTGATATTTTAGTGAGACCAAGACTTCAAGAAAAAAAAAAAAAAACATAAAGGGAGATTACTTGCAAAAATTCTGTAGCCTCTTCACTGTAATGAAAGACACAAAGTATGATTGGTGTTTTCAGGTAGAGTACTGTGGATGCTACTCCACCTACCAGAAGACTGCTGTTCATCTGAAAGGTGCATTACAGTACCATCAGGACAACCATGAGATAGCAATGAAATTATTAACCTAACAGCACTAATAATAATAATTCTCCCTGCATGGATCCTCTTGTCAACAATGAGCCATATCACGATCCCTGCAGTGATGAGAGGTTAAAAATAGTAAACAGAAAGTGCTAAAAGCTTCCCCCTTGTACAAGCAATGTCTGCTAGTGAGGTGAAAAGCACTATTAAAAGAAAAAGGCTCCTGTTGCTGGTAAAAGCCTTTTGATTTAGAGACAACTTTTGAATGCAGAATGACGGAAAATAATTTTCTGTCATTGGAGTGTCTTTTGAAAAACTTGTCCAAAACAACCCCCTTGCTATCAGAAAGTCTCTCATGAAGCTGTAGAAATAATGAGAAAAAAAAAGCTTTAAATAATTCCAAATTTACTTCTCCATCTGTATTCCCTTTACACTCTGATGATACAATCCAGTAATAAAAATCCATATAATAAAAAGCTTCACAAAGGTTAATTCTTTTTTTTACTCTATAGAAATAACACAAAACTGCAACAGTGTCAGAAATGTCTAATACTACATCTGATCATGAAGGCAGAAAGACTTATGCCCCCTCACTCCCACAAATCTAACTTTTGATATTGAAACTAGTCTATTATTATTGCTTGGTCTCCTCCTTTAACAAAAGAAATCCAATAGAAAATATCGTTACAGTTTGTCCTAAAATAATGCATTCTTCAGACAGAAATATAGTTCAAACTTCCTTTAACAGAAGAAATCCAATAGAAAATAATGTATTCTTCAGACAGAAATATAGTTCAAACATCTGAATGCAGCATCCCATCTGGCCTGATACTGCAGCAAATGCAAGCTATGGATACAGGATATCATAACATTCATTCACAAAGTGCACTGCTGTTAAGCCTTTGGGACAGAATCAAACCCCACACACTATTGACTGCTACACGTAAGGCTAAGTAGTAGTCTACATACTGAACACCTGCTTGCAACCCTCAAAACTTTCCAAAACTTTATTTTTTTCAGGCTGATAACCTCCAATCCATATTTGTGCAGCTCAGAGGAAATATTCTTTCACAAAATCCGGAAAAGAAAATTACAGTGTGAGATAGGTTGAGAAGTGAGGCAGTAGAAAGACAGACAACAGAGACAAATGGTATTTATATACATATATTTGAAGGTACTGATGTTAATTCAGCTGCTTCAGTACTTGGATTTTTCCTCAATTATTGAAAGTACTGAAGTAACTGAGAGAACAAAACTAACACACGTTAAAGAAAGTGCAAAATCCCTTTAAACATCATAGTGAAAATGAATCGACTGTTTTGGCTGATCTGAATTAGGTGCATCCAAATATAATCATAAGATGTGTGTGCAGTGTGCAAATTTTAACTTACAAATCGAACACTACCATGGCAAAGGGAGGTTATGCTGCCCTAGTATTTATGCAGGAGGTGAATTAGCCATTGTCTATCAGGGAATTCCTAAACCTCTTTCCTTACTCACTTGTCCCTAAAAGCAAGAAGTACCCGGACTTTCTCTTGCATTTCACAGTCTCTCAGTAAAGATACTCACCTAAGCTGTCAAAATCTTAACTTCTTTACATGTAGAAACTCCGCTTAAATATCTGTTAATTCAATATTTCAAATGACTCACCCGTTTGATCTAACTCCGAGGCTCACCCTGGTTTGAGCAGGGGGGTAGACTACATGACCTCCAAAGGACCTTTCCAATCTAAATTATAAAGAACTCCTATGACTGAAAGTTCAGCCTTAACTCTGCCCCTTTTAAGCAGATGCCATGAAAACAGTATTACTGCTTTTAATATCGACCCTTTCTTCCCCTGCAATCATTAAGTGTCAGTATCTCGCAACTCACTTGAAGCAGCTGAAATAGTTTCAGTCTGATACAACATTAGCAAATCCTTTTACAGCAAACTTCATCAGAGTACAAATTTTGGTAGCTCAAGCTTCCCTTTTGAAGTTACCTCTACATTTACACAAGATTTGACCTCACTGGACAATGTACAGAAAAATGAAATCAGCAGTCACTGTATACTGCTGTTTCAAGTCGCATTAAAATATTCTTCAGGTGCAATTCGGGCCACACAATGTAAGAAAATAATAAGGGCCTAGAGATGTTGCAAACACACCTACCTAAGCTACATCAAAGTCCACAGGACTTGTCCTAAGAAACTACACTTGTTATGTTACACGGAACTCCTCATAATGACATCTTATTATTTATTTCCAAACCGATTGGAGCAGAGTCCAAAATATCACAGAGTAACACACTGTTCAATAAAATACTACATATGACAAAACCAGCTACTCAGTCAGGTACGCTGCAGAGCATTCATGAACTTGCAACCTGTAACATACTTAAGACTGAATCACAGTGTAAACTCTGCAGTGGGGCAGAGTTGAGTACGGTAAAAGCCATCTTCTTTCTAAACATGTATTGTGGACTTAATATTTTTCTGCTATTGTTAATATGTTAAAATGAAAAACAAACATGCTGTTCTTCTAAGAAATGTACTGTTAAAAAAATAGTAGGAATTGGAGTGTGGAATTTCATGTGGAGTACCCATTAAAACAATGTATTGCCCCCCCAAAAAGCAAAAAAACTATAGCATTTTCATGCAGATTGAAATGAAATTATTGCCATTTTCTGAATCTGCAAGATGTAGCAGAATTCCTACAACTTTTCCTGAAATATCAAATATATTACTATTATTGCCAAAAAGTATCTCTAAATGTAAATAAAATAAATAAATCTCACTTTAAAAACAGTGTTACTGTGGGACAGGCAGCATAGCTTCACACATCACTTAAAAAAAAAAAAAAAAAGCTAACCCAAAAGAACTTCAAATTAGGCCATGTATTAAAAAGAAAAAAGGAAAACGGGAGAAAATAAGAAAAAAAAAAAGAAAAAGAAGGAAAGAAAAAGAAATCGCTCTGCACAATGCAGGCGCTTGTTCGCGGCCCCGCAGCAGCCGTGACTTCTTCCTGGCGCAGGCGGTCAGGAGGTCGCGGCGCGGGGCGCTCGCGGCACCGGGGCGGGGGCAGCC